>PVJI01002100.1:0-107960 GCA_004026765.1 Micronycteris hirsuta
GCAGTGCTATGGTTTTGCTGATGCCAGGATCCCAACATTCTAGATTCTCTTAAAAAGAAGTAAGGGAGAAAAAAGAGCAAAAGGTGAGAATTGTCTGATTTCAAAGAATCTGTCCTGTGGCCAGACCCCATGTCCTATTTTTTCATTTGCTTGTTTATTTGGAGTTTTGTAGACCTACTGTGGCAATACGGTCACCATATGTGTATGGTGAGTGGCTAGTTGAGTGACTAGCTGTGGGTGAGTCCTTGAGAATCTTTGAATCACACTATACAGTTCTAGAGCCAGAATGGACCTTGGTGATCTTTTAGCCCATGCTTTTTGTTTTGTAGATGGAGGAACTGTGGCGTACTTAGGAAGTTGAAATATCTTGTCCAGCCTCCTAGCTACTAAGTAACAGAGCTGGGAGTCATATCTGAGTCCATTCATTTTTGGTCTAGAACTCTTTACTTTGTACCTGTCTGTCCTGGTGCTATGAAGGTCATTTTTTTGATAAGTCAAGGGCCCCTCAGTAGGCACCAGGTAACCTTTTATGAGGCATTGGTATGTCCATCACAAGGGACAATTAGAGGTTCATAAGCCTATTTCTTAATTATATGCCAGTCAACCCCCCAGGGCAGAGCGTAGCCTCCGTGTATGCCATAGCTTGTCTTTTCAGTACTCTGGCCTGATTGCCATCTCTTTTGAACAGTTAGATGCAGTTTCTTAAAAACCGAACACCTGGTTAGTTCCTGGTCACAGCTCGTTCTGTGTGGCAACAGAGCTCATTTCCTGTGACTCAGTGCCGTGAACTACAGTTTCTGGTGTCACAAGTATTTTCATTGTTTCATTGTCAGAATCCATGGAAGTCTTTGTGAATTTTGTTTTAGAAAACCTTCATGATTATTGGAGCTTTATAATCACACACTTTTGTCTTTTAAATTTCATATCAGCCATGCCAGCTGTTGTTCAGTTCATTTAGTTGCCAGGTAAGAGCTCTGTCAAGATAGCGCAACAAAGGGGTAGAGCATCCCCAGGAATCCCGGAGGGAGATGGACTCTCACAGGAATTAAATACTAGCAGCCTCAGTAGATCTGGACCATGTGGAGCCTGGATCTGAAGGGTGATCTTAGATCCAGGGGGAATGTAGGCACCCCGCTTGCCATTCCAGTTTGAGATCCTCTCCCCAACTTCCATGTGATATATGCCTTTTCTTCACATTATCCCCTCTGCTTACTCGAGTTGCTGTCCCCTCTTGACCTAAGCTTGCCCGTGGCCCATCATGGCCCCTCTGACCTCTCTTCCGTTCAGAAAAACCTGTACTGGCCTCAGATAGCTGTGCCATTAACTCGTCATTTCCTAGTTCACATTCTTGAAAGATGGAATCTAATTGGCTCCACTCATTTTATGCCCCAGGCCATGTCTTTTCTTACTGGTGAACTTGAGGATAGCTTTCCACGGGCAGAAGCCCGCTCCGGCCCAGTTACCTATGGGTGCAGGACAGAATGGAGCTGTGCGAGGGAAGAGGTTGGCGGCTGAAGCCTGCCCATCAGCAGCTATAAGCAGGGCCGCTCTCACAGAAGGAGTCATGGCCACGCCGGGCAGTGTCTTAATCTGCTTCATATAACGCATGGTCAGATCAGCAGGGAGGCGGCCAAGAGTAATGGAAAAAGTAGAATTTAGCAACAAAGAATTTGGGGTTCAGTTCCCAACTCTGGAACTTAATGACTGTGTGACTTTCAGCAAATTACCAAAACTCTCAGAGCCTCATCCTCCTATGAGTAAAATGGAGATTTGTGAGGATTAAATGGAACGATATGTGTGAAAACGCACTGTCAGCTGTGTGGCTCCACGCCCATGGAAAGCACATTACCTCCCCTAGGCCCATCCTAAGCATAAAATCTTCTGTTGTGGGACTTCTGTGCAACCCTTCCTAAGTTGCCTGTCACCTCCCAGAATCCAGCCTGTACCTCTGGGTTCCGGTGATGACTGCCTTGCTATCTGAATCTGCAGAAATACCCCAGAGAGTTCAAGGTTGCTACGTGTTACATATAGCTGACCCAAACGACGTTATTCCTAGAGTGTTTTGTTCAGAGAACGCAGGTTGTGAGAGCAGGCGCTCCTTAGAGTCTTCCGACCCTAAGCCCCTTTATTGACAGATGAGGAACTAAGGCTTACACAAGTTAATTGATTCCTCCTATATCAGTGATAGAACTAGAACAGAAGTTACTTCATTATCTATTGCTGTGTAACAAATTACCCCAAAGCTTAGTAACTTAAAACAACAAACATTCCTTACCTAATAGTTTCTGTGGGTCAGGAACCCACACATGACTTACCTGGGTGGTTCTGGCTCAGGAGGTTGCGGTCAAGATGCCAGGCGGACTGGCAGTCTCCGAAGGCCTGACTGGGGCTAGGCCAGCCTCCAAGGTGGCTCCCTCACCTGGCTGCTGGCAGAAGGCCTAGTTCCTCACCACGTGGACCTCTCCCTTAAATGTCCTCAAGATACAGCAGCTGGCATCCCCCAAAGCCAGGGTTCCCATAGAGAGCGAGGAGGAAGTTGCTGAAGTCACACATCATCATTTCTACTGTATCCCATTCACTAGAAACAAGCCACCAAGTCAAGTGGAGGAGAGTTCAGTTCCGCCAACAGCTGAAGGGCAGTGTCAGAGAACTTGTGGACATATTTTTAAATAATGTGTCCACAAGTGTCCCTTAATAAATTATTTTGTCTGCAAATGAATTTCCATAAGACATTGGGTTTTTTTCCCCCAGTTACTTAACAAAAGGTTATTCTCATTGAGATGTAATTAGTGGAAGAGAAATTAACTTATGAGGATACGTTTTCAGGAGAGTCTTAGGAAAACCTGTGTTGCAAACAGGAAGGTTAGAGTGTTTAGGAAAGAAACGGCATAGGCCAGACAGGCATAAGGAAAGAATGCCAAGGGGGAAAACATGGGTGCATTCGATTCAGACTTCTGGGGGCCAAGTTCTCTTTCAAGTTCAGGAAACTACATGAATAGGTGCTGTGTAAAGCATGGCTAGGGGCTGGAGTTTGAACATACAAAGCCGCTAGGGATCCCAATTCTAGTTGCAGAGCTTGACCCATGTATATAAATAGCCCCTATTTAAATACAAGGAAGTTTATGTTAAATGCTGTATCAGAGTTACCGATGATGTACATTGGGAACATGTAAGGAAGAAGCAAGTCCGAGGTAGTGGGGTTTGGGAAATCCTTGCAGAAGATATGCGAACCAGCAGATGACCCCCCCTCACCACCACCCACACCCCGGACTTCCTGCACCCTTTCCTTGCTTGATTTTCTGTTTAGTGCTTACCTATCTAACATTCTGACATTCTGTTCATTTTGCCTATTTATCTTGCTTACTGCCGGCCTCCCCTACAAAAATGCAAACCCCAAGTGGATTAAACTTTTATTTTGTTTAGTGCTGAACCCCAGCACCTAAAGAAGTACTTGACACACAGTAAGCACTCAACAAGTATTTGTTGAATGAATAAACTTGAAAAGTATTCAATACCTGAGGAAACGGAGCTCAACCATCAAGGAGCAGGAGAACTTGGCAGGCGAGGGCCAGAGGGAAGGGTTCCGGGTAGACAGGACAGCAGACTAAAGACACCAGGATATTCTGGGCCCGGCCATCTAACCTGGAGCTGGGACCGTGGATTGATTGTAGGTTGCCGTGGCCAAAGGTAAGCCTGGTCCAGCAGCGGGTAGGATGTTTGTGGAGAGGTAAGGATTTCATTAGGCACAAAGGGGACTGGCTTAAGTTTTAAGGTCAGAGGTGGAGTCTTTGATTTTCCTCTATGGTCTGGCTGTATCTAAGAATACTTAATGCTACAGTTTCTTTTATTACCGAACATTTGATTTGCTGCTCATCGACCAATGATTCTGACTCTTTTACTGTAGCAAACAGCATTTCATTCTTCATATTCTCTTTCTGGCATAAAAAGGGTAAAACTCTCTAGAATAGATATTGAGGTCTTTCATGTTCTTCCCTTCTGCCAGTGGGCCTGAGGTCAACATTAGGCCCTGGGAATTTGGTGGCATTTGTGTCACGTGTGACATAGGAGCTTTATACCAATGAAACGAATCGTGAATTTCTTGCTGTAATTTTCGGTCCCCCTAATATATAGTGTGCCTTTTTCAGACTTCATGTGCTGAGATTTTTAAAAACCCACCCACAGCTCTTAGCAGCAGCTCTGTTGAAGCACTTACCTCGCCCGGAGATGCAGAGCTTGTTCTAGAAGCCCAGCAGGTGAGGGTCCTCTGCTTCCTGCCTTTTGCCAGAAGAGAAGCAGCGCCAGGGCTGGGTTCCCAGTGCCTCCCGCCCAGAGGCAGGGCAGGAAGCTGAGCCCTGCCCGCTGGGCGACGTCCAGCTCACCCTGGCCACACGTGTGTCATATAGTCTCTGTTCAGCTTTTACTATGAAGGTAGGTGTGGGGTCTGGCTGAGACTTATGCCATGCCACACGCTGATGGAGTGTCTCTGAGGTCCTACAGAGCCCAGACCTCTCTAAGGGAACATGATTTTAGGTAAGGATTGCAACTGTCTTAACTCTGTACAATCTCCTCTCAGCCCAGGTTCAGAACACAGCCCTGCCCACATCTGACTTTACAGTTAGGAAGGCAGAGACCAAGCACAGGAGAATTTAATCCTAACTTGTCTCCTTTTTCCCATTTTCCTTCACATAGGTGGGAGAAATAACCAGAAAGACCACAGAGCGCAATTTGTCATGGGAAAGGAAAGGCAGCTCAGCAGAGGGCTCTCATCAGCTACTAATTCCATTTTTTTAAAAAACATGTCCTGGGATATTTAAGATTTAATGCTGTTTTCTTTTTTTATTTTTGTAATATATTTTATTGATTGTGCTATCACAGTTGTCCCATTTTTTCCTCCCCTTAATTCCCCTCCACCCTGCACACTCCCTCTCACCAGATTCCGCCCCACCACCCCAACCTCTCAGTTCATGTCCATGGGTCGTACATATAAGTTCTTTGGCTTCTCCACTTCCTGTACTATTTGTAACTCCCCATCTATTTTCTACCTACCATTTATGCTTCTTATTCCCTGCACCTTTTCCCCCATTCTCCTTCCTCCCGCTCCCTTCTGACAAACCTCCATGTGATCTCCAATTCTGTGATTCTGTTCCTGTTCCAGTTGTTTACTTAGTTTGTTCTTATTTTTTACGTTCAGTTGCTGATAGTTGTGAGTTTGTTGTCATTTTACTCTTCATAGTTTTGATCTTCTTTTTCTTAGATAAGTCTCTTCAGCTTTTCATATAATAAGGGCTTGGTGATGGTGAACTCCTTTAACTTGACCTTATCTAGGAAACACTTTATCTGCCCTTCCATTCTAAATGATAACTTTGCTGGGTAGAGTAATCTTGGACGTAGGTCCTTGCCTTGCATGGCTTTGAATAGTTTTTTCCAGCCCCTTCTTGCCTGTAAGGTCTCTTTTGAGAAATCAGCTGATAGTCTCAGTGGAACTCCTTTGTAGGTAACTGTTTCCTTTTCTCTTGTGGCTTTTAAGATTCTCTCCTTATCTTTAATCTTGGGTAATGTAATTTTGATGTGCCTTGGTGTGGGCTTCCTTGGGTCCAACTTCTTTGGGACTCTCTGAGCTTCCTGGACTTCCTGGAAGTCTTTTTCCTTTGGCAGATTGGGGAAGTTTTCCTTCATTATTTTTTCAAGTAAGTTCTCAATTTCTTCGTCTTCTCCTTCTGGCAGATGTTGGAACATTCAAAGTTGTCCTGGAGATTCCTAAGCCTCTCCTTCATTTTTTTTATTTCTTTTTTCTTTATTCTGTTCTGGTTGGATGTTTGTTTCTCCTTTCTGCTCAAAACTGTTGATTTGAGTCCCGGTTTCTGTCCCATCACTATTGGTTTCCTATACATTTTCCTTTATTTCTCTTTTCATAGTCTTCACTTTTTCTTCTACTTTGCAACCATACTCAACCATTTCTGTGAGCATCCTGATGACCAGTGCTTTGAACTCTACATCTGGTAGGTTGGCTCTCACTTAGTTGTATTTTTTCTGGAGCTTTGATCTGGTCTTTCATTTGGGCGATTTTTTTTTGTCTTAGCACACCTGTTATATAGTAGGGGGCAGAGCCTTAGGTATTCACCAGGGCAGGGCAACCCACGTGGCTGCATTGTGGTGCTGTATATGGAGGAGGGTCCAAGAGGGAACAATGCTTGCTCAGTTCTCTGCCGGCTTTCAGTCACTTGCGCTGCTGCTCACAAGGAAATTGGGCCCTTCTGGTGCTGATTCCTGGGCGGGTGGTTTTGTGTATGTTCTAGGACTCTGTGGGTCTCTCCAACGAACTCTTCTGTGAGTCTGGGGTTTTTTCCCACTACTGCAACCCCCACAGGTTTTTTTGGTCAGAGGTTTTGAGGCTTTATTTCCCCAGGCTGGAACCCTGGGTTGGGTGACCTGTCTGGCTCCCCAGTTGTTCCTCCTGGTTTATCTGCACGTGAATGTAGGACTGCCTGCTCCACCAGCCACTGCCTGGCCTGGTCCACTTGCTACCACTGTGTCCGCCCTGGTCCTCTAGCTGCAGCCTTGCCATGAGTCCTCTCCGCCTCGGCTGCCTGTTTCCCCCCCTGCTACCGGTCTGGACCAATGTTTCTTCTTTAACTCCTTGGCTGTCAGACTTCCACACGGTTTGATTTTCTAGCAGTTCTAGTTGTTTTTTATTTTTAAATGTGTTGTCATCCTTCTTTTGGCTGTGTGAGGAGGTACAGTGTGTACCTACGCCTCCACCTTGGCAAAGTCGAATGAGGTTTCTCCCCCACATTCTGGGTGCTGAGTACACCCAGTTCATGTGTTCAGTTTGGGAAAATTCACTGAGCTGATAGATGCAGTTCTTGTATGCGTATTATAAAAGTTTAAAAATAAAATGAAAAATTTCACTCCAAGTGAGTTTAATTAGAATTTAAAATAATTTCTCTCTCTGTTCCACACATGCTCAGTAGCCAGCCAATCCCACCAAGTCCTGCGGCAGCAGGAACAGTAGCAGCAACAATGGCCATTAACCAGAGAGCAGGTGTTTGACATGCATCTTCATCTCTCATCAAAGTAGCAACTCTGCTGTTACTGATACATCTGATTTTTGGTGAGGAACTAAAGCTGAGACAGACCTTATATTTTTAACCATTCCAAGGTGACTCAACCAGTCAGTGGTGGAACTTGGAGTCACACTCAGGGCTGCTGAGGTCAAAATCCAGACTACAAACTCCACGCTGTCCTCCAGTGAACCCCCAGCTGACCAGCTCCCTCAGTTGCCCTCTACTCTTGCTCCCTGTATAAACTGAAGCACAGCTTGTGGGTTAGAAATACTGACCTATTTTTGGTGGGGAAAAAAACCCACAACTAAAAGTTTTGAAGAAAAATGCTATGATATGTCAAACACAATTATTTGGACTGGTACCAAATACAGAGCCCTGGCATGCCCCATCGGTGAGACAGTGCCACAGAACAGGTGACAGCTGATAAAACTAAGAGGGCACTCTAAAAATGACTATTCAGTCACTAAGCCAAAGAGCCAAGAGATAAAATTTTTATACCACACATTCGGCCCTCCACCTTGTTTTATCCGGCCCGGCACCTTGTTTCTACCTGGCGGCAACGCTGAGCTCCTTGCCCCTGGATAAGGAGTAGTTACATTTATACAGTCCTAAAATTCCATTTGGCCCTTTGAAGGCAACCGTGAGGCTGATGTGATCCCTGGTGAAAATGAGTTTGACACCCTGCTTTATCCTACACACATGCACACAAGCCGTCTGAAGCACGGGATATGCCCTCTGACTGCGTAAATATCAGGACACATGGGACGGAACACGCTGGCCCCCAGAGGGGAAGCCCGCTGGGGAGGTCACTGGCAAAGAATGCGTGAGATGTGAAATTCGGGGAACTGAGAGCTCTCCTTGACTTCTGATGGTAGGGAGGGCAGGGTCTGCAGAGGAAAAGGGAAACTTTTGGTAGGAACATCATCCATCCAAAGAAGTCCAGAAGCAGCAATGACTGGGACGTACATATTCAGGGTGCCACCGGGAGACCAAAGAGAGAAAATCTGTGGGCGAGGGGAGTGGGGAGGATTTTGAAGGGCGTTGGATGCCCACACGAGGCTGGTAGAATGTGAAGGGGCAGACACAGCAGAGCCGGTGTGAATTCCGAAGTAACAGTGCTGTGATGAGGGCGGAGCATGGAAGAGAGTAGACTCAGGTGGGTGATGGGGCCTGGCTAGCCAGGGAGCTGCCCAAAAGACAAGAGAAGAATTTTCAATAACCTGGTAGCACTAAGTGACAGATTAGACATGGAGAAGAGTCCCAAATAACTGCTATTTGTCCAAAATGTTTTGGAATTTGGATGAGGTAGTAACATTCTGGGTTGAACCACAGAGGAGGGAGCAGAAAAGCAGAAGGGGGAGAAAGAAGGCTGATGTACTTTGTGATGGAAAAGCTCCCTGGCCTGAGAACTGGGAAGACTGGGCCCAGACACCAACTAGTTTTGTGATCACATCACTTAATCTGCCCTGGTCTCTGCTTTCTCAGTTCTAAAATTAGAAATTTTATCCAAGAAACATTTACTGAGAACCTACTGTGTGCCAAGCACAATACAATCGTCTGTCTCTCATGTTTCCCACAGGGGCTGGTGGTGTGCCCCAGCCAAGGCAGGGTCCCACCTTCCCTTCAAAAGACCTTCTGTTTCCTTTAGCAAATCCTAGCTTTTGCTTCCCTCTAGTGGCCACTTAGTGCCCTTTTGTTCCTGGATTGCTGATCTGCATTGAAGTCAAGATGAAGCTGAATCATGGACCATGCTCATGGTCAAGGGAGCAGGTTGTAGGTGGCGCCCAGAGGGCACGCCTTGATAGCTGGTAACCAGGCAGGAAGGGATGGTAGGATAGACACAGTGTCATGAACCAGACACGAGACAGGAGGTGGCCATCAGTCCCATGGCAAAACCAGCCAATGGCAGCAGATAGAACAGGAAGTCCCATTAAAATTCACCCAATAAGGTGAACTTGGACAAGTAAGGAGTGTGGAGGCACAGCTAAAGGCCCATCTTCACACTGAAGGGGCAAGGATAGGATCAGGAATGCCAGAAAATCTGTAATTCAATGAGGGCAAAAACTTGACGAATGTTAAAGAAGGTACTCTTAAGACTCTAGGAACCGTTTCTGTTGCTGCTGCCTTTCACCCCGTGTTTGGCACATGGTCTGGATCATTCCTCTGAAGAGCTGGCATCTCCTCCCGCTCCCACTACCAGGTGCTGCCAGCACAGTTGGAGATGGTGGCAATGGAGCCGAGCCGGCAGGCACAGCAAGCAGGCAGATGTTCTGGGGTCCCACTGCGTGAAGTTGTTATTGACTGTCACTGCCAAAGGAGGTGCCAGCGTTACTGATATAAGCAGCTCCAAGGAGACACAACCACAGCAGTGTCCAGGAGAGCAGTCGGGTGAGGCAGCATGGGAAGAGGGGCCCCACCCTTCAGCCCTGGGCCAGCACCTGTGCTTCCCCTGTTGTCATGCTCGAGGCGCTTGTCTGATGAATGTTCCCCGACAGACAGCTCAGGAGGGAGGGCGAGCGGCCATGGCCTTCTGCCGCACGGCTCTGTGCCCCGGGCCCAGAGCTGAGGGTGGCCGGTGAGTGAGCGAGTAAGGGCATGGATGAGACACTGGGTTCATAAGACCTGGAATCCTGCCTTTGCAAGTTGCTGTTGCGTGGTCTGAGCGCGTTATTTCACTTCCCTCAGCTTCACCTTCCTCGTCTCTAAAATCAGATGATAACGCTAGTTGTATGGGGTGCATGAGGATCAAACAATGTCTGTGAAGAGTTTTATAAACTATAAAGGAGCATACGAATGTGAATGACTTTCTTATTCTGCTTGAAAGTGAAAAATTAACAAGATGTCCACTGGTATCTCCTTTGGCCTGGGAGACAGCAACTATGGAGATTTGCTTTTTGAGTGAAAGCTTTTGGGATGTGCTTCTGAACATGAATTTGTAGTGCGCTGCCAGCCTGCCAGCGGCTGGGGGCCCCTTGCTGAGACAGGGCCCCTCAGGCACTCAGCAGTATACCCCTGAACTCCACCTATGCCCTCTCCCCAGTTCCAGTTCTGCTCACCAGAGGGAAGCATGGCCTCTTTCCACAGTTATTTCGCTGAGTTTCTGTGTGCGAGCGGATACCTCGCCCTCCACCCTGTCACTGCAGTGTAAATGTGTATCCACCCAGATTTGACAGAGAGTTCCAAGACTCCCTTTCTGGCCTGCTTGTTGTTCCAGGAGGCCTGGAGTTGTAGGGAGAAGAGGGAAGTTCACAACCATGGCCTAAATTGGACCCTAAACTTTTTGGACGTGGGAATGTATGGCTGCTTTTCTTTTTTTTCAAATCTGTCAGTTTCCCTCAGTATGTGTCCTTAGAGATGATTTGTAAATGGATTTCTATTCCATAGACACATGGAATCAGTGTAGAAAATGTGTCAGGTATGTGCCAAGTAATATTTACTACCTATGTTAACTCATGTAACTGTTGCAGTAACTATATGGTAGGAATTTCTATTATCCCTGTTTTACAGATAAGGAAAATGATCCAAAGAGAGGCCCTTTAACTTGCGTAAGGTTACACAGATAATAACAATGCAGACGGATTCAAACCCAGCAGTCTGACTCCCGACCCAGTAACCCGCAAAATGGGAAATGGTGGCTCACACCTGAGTATTGATGACATTTTGCACTTTTGCAAATTCCTCCCTGGTCTTTGGCCAGAGTTCCCCTTTGAACACAGAAGTTCAACTTTTCAGTGTTGCACAAACACAGTGGACGGCTTGCAGGATGGTCTGGGGACAGCCCACACTTTTCTCTCTGCCTGGAGAGCTGCTCCTTGTAATCTCTAGTTTCTCCCAGGCACCTCTCCCCGCCCTGCTCTAGGTGGCCTCCGGGTTTTCGGAGCCATGCTACAGCTAATGGTTCAGGAAAGAGCCTCCAGCCCAAGAGCAGTCAGGACAGCCGTGCAGACAGACCGGGGTAAGCACAGAGGAGCTGGGGAGAGCCTCCCCCTTGTCAGGACACTTATTTCAGATGAAGACTCCGTGTTGCAAAGGCCCGGGTTCATTGCCAGGTGGTCGTCAGTCCTCCTGACCCCATTTCCATTGACAGTTTGTGCCTGGTCTAGTTGGTCTCCAAATCCTGGGTAGGAAGTTCAGAGATACGAAGCAGACTGAATTCTGTATAAGTTTGCATTTCCCTCCCCCTTACTGCAGAGCTCTAACCAGCAGTTGATAATTCCTGTTGAATAAAGAAAGGAGTAAACATTAAGCCAAATCGGAAACCCTGTAGCTTCCGCCCCCAGCGTTAACCATGCCCAGGAGCAGGTCTGTTCCTCCTCTGGGCGAATGAAGCCCAGCTGTTAGGGGCTCTGTCATCGTTCCTACCTGTTCTCCACCTACATCTCTCACTCAGATGAACACATGGAAGCATAAAGTTCAGGTTTTCAGGTGGCACAAAGCTGGAAGGAATCACTACTCTGATAGATGAGAATGAAGAATGCTACATCTTAGCTAGAAAGTTGATAGAAGATTAATAGAAAATTCTCCAAGTTAAAAGCCTCAGAACCCGAAGCAGAGAAATGGGGGGATTTGGCTTGAGAAGGCCCCGTGAATCAGACTGCGGTTTTGGCAGGCTACATTCCCGACAGAAGCCAACAGCGTGACCTCACTAACTCAGACCGCGCTGATGTCTCCCCGTAGGAAGTGAATGCTGGACTTAGTCTGTGCAGGGCAGGCTGCATCTAAAGGATTGGGTTCAATTCTATGTGCCCCCTATTAGAAGGGACAGTGGCATAATAAAGTTCATCCAGAAGAATATGATAAAAAATATTGGAAACCACACATTTGAGAATGATTTGAAGGAACATTTGGAAAAAAGAAGAGTTAAGGAATGCTTGACCTAATCTTCACGTAAGTGAACTCCACGGAAGAAAGATGACTTCTGTGTTACACTAGAGGGCAGACTGAGAACCCTGAATGGAAATTATAAAAACAAAACGTTGAACCCCGTCACTGCGGCAGGAGGGGACAGCTTCATAGAGCAGAGAGCTAGACATCTTTCCATGGGCCCTGCCTGGAGTGGGAGTTTAGAGTAGAAGCTCACTAAGGTCCTAGGTTTCTGTGATCTATAATTTTAGCTGCTTCTTCCAGCTTTTGCCCTCTGCAGCTTTGCCGAGCATGGATTTGAAAGTCCCCTCCACAGTTACACCAATCCATACGTCATCACTGCATGAGGTACAAGTGTGGACTAGACCCTTGTGACAATCTCATAGATCGCTACAACCATTAATCTAGGCAGACTGAATGGAAAGAGTTCTGAGCCCAGAATCTGAAAGCCTGAGTCTGGTCTGGTCTCTGCTACCAACTAGCATGGGACCCTCCGTTTTACCACTTATGAGTTACAGGGTTGCATGATCTCTGACTTCACTCACTTACTTACAAGCACACTCATTCATTCAACAAACGTTTATTACCTACCGTCTCCTAGAGACTGCCCTCCTCAGACAAGTCCCTTCCGCTCTGGGGGGGTGTGTCCCTCATCTGCAAGATGGGGCGTTGGATCGGGTGAACGCCCGCGCCCCTGGGTCTCGCAGCATCACAGGCCGGCGCGCCCGACGTAGCGCCGCCTCGGCCAAGTGCGGGCGGTTTCGCTGGAAGGCCGCCGCGGGAGGCTTGGGTGGGTGCTCGGGAAAATCAAAAGCCATTCTGAGGTGCAGGCATTTCTCAAACCTGTCTACCCATTAACTCATATTTTAAAGTGAACAAAAGGATTCTTTTAACGTGTATATGTCAAAGGCATATCAGATTAAGAGAAACAAAAAAAATCAGAGTGAAAGGAAAAACTGAGAGGACAACCAATGCTAATCATAATAGTGAATACTATTGAGTGCTGATTGAGGCCACCCTTTAAGACTTTGAAAGTCTAAAACTGCCTTTGGTTAAAGGACCTTCACACTGACTGATGGTGTGTCTGGGCGTAGAATTCTAAGTTGGAGATAATTCTCAGACTTTTGAAGGAATTGTTCCATTTTCATTTACATTCTAATGTTGTTACTGAAGACTGCTATCATCGTGGTCCTTGATTTGTTGGATTTTTCCCTGACATGTGTTCCTCCTCGCGGAAAACTTTTAGAATGCAGCACTCTTTTTTCTGCCGGCATGCCCCACTGCTGTGTTTCAGGCGGGCCTTTTTCAGCTAACTGCCACAAGCACCTAGAACATTATATCAATTTTTCTTTAAGTTTTTTTAAATTGAGGTATAATTAGCATATTAAATTAGCTTCAGGTATACAAAATAATGATTCCATATTTGTGTACCTTACAAAATGATCATCACAGTAAGTCTAGTTAAACATCCATTACCTCATATCGTTTTTCCTTTCCCACCACTGCCCCTCCCCCGCCCGGCCACCCCCACTGCCCACACGGGGTCCTCCCCCTTTGGCTTGGTCCACGTGTCCTTCGGAGGTTGGGAGCCTGGTGTCAGTTCCGGGCACGCCCTTCAGCACCGGGGATGTTCCTTTACAGTTACTCCTTTCCATTCTGTCTGCCTGAAACTTGTTAGATGGACTCTCCAAGTTTCTTATATTTCTCTCGTAGTTTCGTCTCTCAGTGTTCTCGTTCTACTTTCTGGAAAATTTCTTTGATTTTATCTTCTACCCATGTCTGAAATGTTTTGTTTCAACCATGTTTTTCATTTCTAAGAGCTCTTTTTCATTCTGCAATTTCCCCGCTTTCTTTAACAGCTTGTTCTTTTGTCATAGATATAATACCTCTCTTATCCCTCTGAAGGTCATTACAGCGTTGTTGAGGTTTTAACATCCTGCCTGCATTTTGTTCCCTCTGAATTCCTGGGCCTTTTTGTTTGCTTAGTTTGGCCTTTGTTGAGGGGCTTTCCTGAGAAGTCTGGTGCTCCTTAGCTGAATCATACTCACTTTTATCAATGAAGCACCTAAAAGGCTGCCTGCTGGAGTACATATGGAAGGAAACCGTTGACTAGAAAGTTTCAGTGTGCAGACCTGACGAGCGCTGGAGGTTTGGGAAACGGATCTCCAAATGTCAGTATTTGCGTGTCCGGACCTCTTTTTGGTTTTGCCAATGAAAAATCCTCAGATGTGCCTAAAATGTTTATATTTGGCTGCTAGTGTTCCGGGAGCCGAGAGGGACAGGGCGGTGGTCCTGCCCTGTATGTAGAGCCTCACTGAATTTCAATTTTTCAGGAAATATGTACGGGATAGAGGGGACACCTAGAGGTCTGCTGCCCTTACAGACTTCCAATCCATCTCCCCTCCTCGTCCCCACCTGCACCGCTGCCCTCGGTGCGCCCCGCATGTGCACTTCCCCAGCCTTTCGGGGGGCCGTGCAGGGCTGGCTGCCAGAAGTGTGAACCTCACCTCTGCTCTACCGAGTCGGATACCACTCTTGAACCTATTTTGTTATTTTTTAAAATGCTGACTTATCTTAAATATTATTACCTCTTGGTTTTTGTGAGTCTTCCCCCACTCTGTGTCTTTTTTGTCAGGTTTAGGAATTAATGGAGATAAAACCAAATGATTAAACAACAAGATAATTTTGGGGGGGAAACAGGCCCAAAACATAAACAGCAGGATGTGGAAGACACTGGCAGGAGTAGGTGGGCAGCCAGTGAGGGGGGCCACTTGACGTCGCAGCGAGGCATCCCAGCTGCAAACCAGGTACCGACTCCCGGGGTTTACTCACGGGCGTGGTCAGCAGGTCTGGGCTGGTCGCTGGCTCTGTGCTGGGCATTACTCTGGGCTCAGAAGATGTGGCCACGAGCAAGCTAGAGACTGTTTCTTGGCCTCACACTCCTTCCTGGGTCTTACATTCTGATGTGCAGTATGACAAGAAATAAGTTAGCAAACAAGACAACACATTCATGATAAGTGTTCAAGAATGTTAAATAGGGTTGTATGTCAGAAAGTAAATATAGAAACTGCTGTGTGCACAGAATACTAAAATGGGCTGGGGCCTGAGTCCATTTTCCTCTTCGTAAGTATGAGGAAATTCAGGTATGGAGAGGGGAAGGACTTTTCCCAACGTCACACGTGGGTGAACCTGCACCAGCACCCAGGCCTCCGGATTTCTGCTCGTGCATTCTTCCCACTATTAATCACTGTGCAGTTCATGATACCTACACTGACTGCAGACCATACTCCATGCCTCTCTGTGGTTCTGCCCTACCTTTCAGCAGCACGGGAAACAACAAATACAATTAGTTCCTTCAGCAGCAGTCAGTAGCAGCCCAGCTCCAAGGACAAAGACAGAGCAAATCCTCAGCTTTAGTTAGACTCAGCAGCTCCACAGGCCACCACAGTGCAGACTGAAGGCGTCCCAGAGCCCCACAGCAGTGCCCAGACATCACTTCCTACCTGCCTCAAAAATTCAATTCAAGATACACACTGCACTGAACGTGTGTAAAGGCAACTGGCGTCTGGAATCTGAGTTCCACCATAGTGCAGGGACTATGTGCAGAGGTGCATAGGGACAGACTTTGAAGCCGCTACACTGAGGCATCGTCAGCAACTTGGGGCTTTCCCGAAGCTCACGTGGTGGTCCTGGAGCAAAACTGGACCCTAGCATCTGCCCACTGCCTCCTCTTTTTCCTTTGAAGTCATGCGTCTCCCTGGAATATTTTCAGGATATTTTCCACTCGCATTGTTGACTTGTGTTACAGGTTATTGTTGATTTTATTATTAACTTCATTATAAAATGACTCTTAAGCGAGAAATATTAGGCAATACTGGAAACTGGAAAGGGGAGGGATTATCCAGAGTTACCTACCCAACAAAGCCAGTCTTAACACATTGACAAATTTCTTTCCTGTTAGTTTTTTGTTAGTTGTTAAGTTGTTGATGATGTTCTTCACAGTTATATATGCAACTTTACATCCTGTCTTTTTTTTTCTTTTTCTCCCTTACATACTTTGTAAGCCCTTATGAAGCTTTATCAATATCTAGTAGCCACATAACTAAACATTCACTCAGTGAATATATCATAACTGTTAGATTTTTTATACTTTAGCTTTAGGGTTTTTTTCTGTTATGGTTAAGTTTTTCTCATTAAAAAATGCTGTTGTAAACATCTTCATGCTCAAAGCCATGTGAGTACACCCACATGCCACCCCCGTGCTGCTTCTCGCTTTTTTCCAACTGGAAGAGAATCATACACATAGTCTGCTTTGAGATGTTTCATGCTGGGAGATGCTACCCAAGGGTATGCAGGTAATCTCTGACCGGGGGAATCCAGGCACTGGCAGCAGGTACAGGGCGAGAGAAGCACAGTTTGATCAGGAGTTGGCAGACCTTCTCAGTGCCCTTTAAATCGCACCAAGTAGGCACCCTGCAGCTTCACATGCTTCTAAGGCCAGCTCTGGCCTCCCACGTCAACATTCACATGTAGACGTTAATTTGGAGAACTCTGTGCCTTGAACTGGCTAAGCACTGTAAAGGACTTAGAACCATGGAGTCAGGGGCAGGCAGGCAGGAGAGGAGGAGAAGTCTGATTTATCTGATGGGCGATGCAGTGTCAGAAACTGATGTTCACAGTTGTCATTGGCTCGGGTAGCAGGCATTGTGGGTACTTATCGGACTCATTGGAAAGGGAGGCTTCTTCAGATGGAAGGTATATGGAAAGCAACAGGAAATGAAAAGACAGTGAATCTTCATCTTTTGTTAAGGGACCGGGGGTCACACAACCCCCTGTTTTAATAAGAAAAGCATGTGCTGACTTGGGAGACCTTTGAAGGCATCACCTTTCCTAGATAGCCTTTGGGCCAGTTCTTTTAGCTGGCTTGGGTTAGGGCAAGATTCCATTAAGATCATCAAAAAGGGCCCTGGCCAAGTGGCTCAGTTGGTTGGAGCGCCATCCCTAGCACCAGAAAAGGTTATAGGTTTGATTGTGGGTTTGATTCCTAGTCAGGGCACATACCTTGATTGTGGGTTCAGCCCCTGGTCAGGGTGTGTACAGGAGGCAACCAATTGATGTTTCTCTCTCCTACTCTCTTTCTCTCTCTCTCTCTCTCTTTCTTTCTCTCCCCACTGCCCCCTGACCCCTTCCTTTCTCTCTAAAATCAATAAACATATCCTCAGGTAAGGATTTTTTTTAAAGATTATTAAAAAAAGGGAGAAATTTTGGTTCATTTACATAATAATTTGCATGCCTGTATACATCTGGTACAGTCTGTTCCCAGATAGTATGCTATCAAAATTGATTACTTTTTTCCATTTCTTCTCTATTTCTAACTCAAATGTAAATGATAATAACTAATGCCTCTAGAACTTATTTCTTTTAAATATTTAGAGAGCCAGCTCTGCTCAAGGCACTGTCCTAAGTGCTTTAACAGTCGAATCTCGTATAATCTTTGTAGCAACCTATGAAGCAGATGCTGTTATGATTGTCATTCTACCCTGAGGAAACTGGGACCAAAAAGTTAAGTAACTTGCCCCTGGTCACTCAGCCAGGGAGGGGCTCCAGAGTCCACGCCCTTAATCACTAGACTTGGCTGCCTCGGGAGGTTGGGGTGGAGGCGCAGAGGCAGAAGCTTGGGCCCTGAATGGGCAGCAGTAGACTGCCAGGTGGGGTACTGCCCTCTCCTCTCTGAATGTCCCTGGAAAACCCACAAGGAGAAATCTGTTCTTTTTCCATGACGTGGAAGTGCTTAGGGATAATCTAGCTCACACTGTTTATACAAGAAGGAGGTTCAGTTAATCCCCAGCTAGGAACCAAGCAAAAATGGACCTAACTAAAAGCAGTTGTTTCTGGCAAACAGGAGTGAGAACCGAGGGTGGGTATGTAGTCTCCTCTTTATAACTTGCATGTAGCCATATGTGCTGGAAAGAAGGCATCGTTGCTACGCTGAGGAGCAGGAGGAAAGTGAGGGTGTGAGGAGCAACCTCTGCCCCTCAGGAAGCACCACAGATGGTGGAGGACAGAATCTGCGCAGGGATTGGGCAGCAGGGGAACAGGCTCCCCCTGGAAAGGCCCGGACCCAGAAAGAATCAGATGATGACTCAGCAGCAGGCAACTGGAGGAAAGCCAAGTAGCACTTAGTATCCAAAAGGCTTAGTCAGGGTCCTAGGAAGCTGGGCAAAGAAAAGGTCTGAGAAGCTCCCAGGAAGGAGCCAAGCCAGAGGCTCGGGGGGGAAAGCCAGGCTCTTCTGCTGGGCTAGCAGGTACGGAGAGGGGCATGAGGAGAGAGATGATTACAGATCCCGGGGTGCAGGTCAGAGGAGACCCAGGCACACCTGACTTCACGCTGGCAGCCTGTGCTGCCCCCTGCAGGCTCCCAGCGTGAGAGAAATAAATTTGGTTTTACAATCTGAAGCAGGATTGAATTGAGAATTTGGAAATTAAGCATCCATATTAGATAGTTTCAGAATATACAGTAAAACCGTGATGCGCCCTCGGACTTTTGAACAGAGAGTACAGCCTCTCTGGCCTCTGTGGTGGTCGGGTGGGGCTGAGGATGCCCACCAGGTGGGAACAGGGCTCATTGAAAGAATAGCCGAGGAGCTGATAGAAGAGACCCAAACGTAAATCATCAAAAGATTTTTTAAAGCTACTTTAGGGGATCATCCCAAAGAAGTCAGAGACCCTGCTAAAGGAGAAAAAAGTCGTTTTTACATTTAGGTTAGTAAAAAGGGTCTACTCAGCAGGGCCTGCTTTTTTCTTGAGAAATATGTAGAGGAAGAGAGGCCCTGGTTATAGGTTTGCCTGTCTGGAGGGCTGGCACAACTCACTGAGGACTATGACAGTCACAGTGCGGGAACGAACGCGGCCGGCCACATGTCCCATCTGCAGGGGATGACTTCCAAGTGAAACCTGCAGGTCGGAGGGGGAGGCGGAGGTACCACGATGTTGATGGTCAGACCACCAGCGACAGGAGGAAGTGCAGGTGGTTAAAGGGAGGAGAAGAGGGGGTGGGGCACAGAGGAGGTTTTTAAAGTAATCCAAGTCTAGAGCCTCGAAACAGGAGAATGGGGAAGGCGGGGGAGGAAAGATGCATCAGAGAGGTAAGGGTGAAAAGTGATTAGGGGGAAGGCTTGGCACACTCAGGAGGAAGTAGATGTTCAAGGAACTGACAATTAAAGATAAAGCCAATTTAAAATAAGTCAGGCTGTGGGATGGATGGATAGATAGATAGACAGACAGACAGACATATAAAGAGAGAAGACAGAGGGACCTCTGTGCTACCTCCACTGTGAATGGCTCTACCCAGGGAAAAATCAAGCGGCTGACCAATCAGCCCAGTAGGGAGGCAAGGAAGATGAATAACAGAGATTTTCCAGCTCCAGGTCTGTGTCTCCACGATTAGTAAGTCAAGCAGGAAACAAGTGAGGCAGCACCAGCCCATGCAGGGAGACTTGTGGGAAGGAAGGCTCAGCAAGAAGAAAAAGTAGAAAACATAAAGGGGTCTCTCTAACAAGGTGTTGCAAAGAAAGCCAGGCCTGGCTGGTGTGGTTCAGTGGATTGAGCACAGGCTGTGAACCAAAAAGTGGCCAGTTCAATTCCCGGTCAGGGCACAGGCCTGGGTTGCAGGCCAGGTCCCCAGGTGGGGGCATGCAAGAGACAACCGACCAATGTTTCTCTCTCACATCGATGTTTTTTACCCCTTCCTTCCCCTCTCTCTAAAAATAAATAAATGACATCTTAAAAAAAAGGAAAAGAAAGCCAAATGTGGAGAATGCTATGTGGGCCTAACAGGGAAAATTAGAAAACAAATATGCCAAGAAATATAAAATATAAATCTAAAGCTGTACAAATGAGGACATTAAAACAGTTCTTAAAAGGCCATGAGGAAGAAAAGAAATCAGACAAAACAGAGATGTGGCTTGCAATTTTCCACAGTAGATTGTTGGATAAAACCTGTTTAAATTTCTGGGAGCAGAGGTTCAGCGCAGGGAGGGAAGTGGGGCTTCCTGAACATGCGGCTGGCAAGGACCGAAGCGCGGTGAAGGGGAAGAAAGGAAGAGTGGGACATGCTCACTGGTCCTTTCGAATGGAAAGAAGAGGAGGAGAAAATAATGGCCCTGGCTTTGCAGGACAGGAGACCAGCTGACACACACCAGAACTGGTCGGAATGGGAAAACATGCACACACTGATCTAAGAAACTGATAATTCAGTATTTGTGCAGGAATTTGGGTTTTTGTGGATTAATGAGGGGAGCACTCCGTGTCGTTCAGTAGGCGGTGTGATTCAGCACAGTCCAGGAGAAGGCTGCAAGCGTGAACCAGGAATGAAATTGCACTTAAGGACTACAAGTAAATGTTGTTTAGGTGTGCCAAGATTCCTCAGAGGTCTTTGGCCCCTCTGTCCTTGACCCCTCCCCCATTGACAGGAGCTCTTAGAACTTTCCAGTACTGATTCCAGCAGTGTGTTCTTCTAAGTGTGAGCCCTGAGTTTCCTGGGCACCCTTAGGCTTCCTTGTTGCTCTGGGGAGAGGGCAAGGAGGGACTATTTCAGGGCCAGCCCCGCCTGACCACCAACTCCTATCTCTTAAACCCCTCAGCTGACCCGCTTTGGAATTCCCTTATTGCCGGGGTGTGGGGACCTGGTGTAGTAAATCTCTGTGATCACTCACTGAGGTGAGGCGAACCAGACATTCATCCGCAGTGGTTTTTGCTAGATCTAAAGTTTGAACACAGAGGCATTGCCCACTGACCACCTTACTTCCTTCCGCTCCCTTCTTCATTATCCGGACTGAGCAGGCTATGGGAGGCAAACTCCACCGTCTGGTGGTGTTCCCAGGCTTCTCTCCAGGAACGGGGTCATTGACTTGCAGAAGCACACAGCCCGCCCTTTCTCCTCCCCTACCCCCTACTCCGGACCCCAACCTGCCAGTCAGTCTGGCTGTAATTTGACCTAAGGGACAGTGGGTCTTGTATCTGAATGACGCGCTGGGCTGTTTGCAGCCAGAGTCTCTCTGCTCTGCCTCAGCAGTCTGCAAGGGGGCTGCAAGTTGCATCTCAGGTCATGTGCACACTTGACCCCAAGAAAGAACCCTGAGCACATGAGCTGGCACAAAGGAACGACTGCACTGAGGCAGACAAGCCCAGTGACAGAAATCCTCAGAGCTAGAAGGAACGTTCATGGCCATCCTGGCCAGCGTTCTATGAATAGTCTATTAGTGGAAAGTGGAATCAATTTTGTGGGATGCCACCCGCAGTTGAAACAAAAAGAAGAGTACCAGAGAGAAACTTGTGTTTCAGTGACACCACTGTTCATACATAGTGCAGACTGGTCAAGACATAAAAAGTATTTCTTACAGAGGATTGCAATCCAAAACATTTGAGAGACCTGATGCAGGCCAAGCAAACCCTGAGAGGACCCTGAGTGGCTCAGGCCACTGGTGTCTCCTTCTCTCATCTGCTTCCCATCCCCTCCAACCACAAGCATACCAAAAATAGTTGTGTAGCTTGCCCTGGTGTATGCTTTAAGGACTGTGGGATTTGCAGTTGAGGTCTGAGTTCAAGTCCAGCCGGGTGACTATGGGAAACCATCTAGCCAGTGTTTCTCAGATAATATCCCAGACAAAAACCCCTTTTTAGAATCATGAGTTGGGGTTCTTGTTAAAAATATACATTTTGGGCCACGACCAGTGTGGCTCAGTTGGTCGGGTGTTATCCCCAAAAGCGAAAGGTTGCTGGTTCGGTTCCTGGTCAGGACACATGCCTGGGTTGTGGGTTCGGTCTGTAGACAGGAGTGTACAAGAAAGAGGCAACCAATTGATGTTTCTCTGTGACATCCCTGTTTCTCTCCCTGTTTTTCTTCCTCCCTTCCCCTTTCTCTAAAAATAAATCTTTTTTTAAAATATGCATTTGGGGGCCCTAACCAGGCCTCCTGAATCAGGGAGTGGGGTCAAGGGAGGGATTTAATAAGCTCCTGGGTGATCTTCATGCACACTTAATGTTCCAACCACAGATCTTGACATTTCTGAGCTTAAACTTCTTGACATACGAGAAATGGTAATATCACTTAGTTATCATGAGGACCCAGTAGACAACTAACATGAAGGCACTTTGGACACTGTAAAGGCAGTCTGCAGACCTGAGGGGTCCCCATCCCGCAGCACCCTTCTCTAAAGGACGCTTTAGGGAAGAGCACCAGGAGAGTGGGGGAGCGGGGACTGTGCATTTAATGGGACCGGGAAAGCTAAGTGGGGACAGAAACGAGCCAACAGGCATGTTTTTCCTTCTATCGTCTCTTCCCACCTCTCACCTTCTGTGCTACAGATTTTTCTTCCTGATCTAATCCCAACAGCAGTACCGTCCACCGTGGGGGTGTGGGTAGAGCGGACTCCCTGCTCTGTGACAGGTGGCGATGCATACTGCAACTGCCAGTCTGATGCATCTCGTTAACCTTCTCAAGCCCATGTGCATTCAAGTTCCCTTGGTAGAAAACTCACACAGGTCTCAATGCAGAGCTCCTGGTACTGGTGGGGCTGTTGATTCCCAACTTACTGTGATGTTCAGAGCTTACCGTTCCGTAGAAGCCTCCCTGAGTGTGTGACACAGCCACACGACACATCTGGGCTCGTGTGTTAGAACAGCTGCAGTGTAGACAGCACAGGCCGGAGTTCAGGTCAGGGATGCGCAGACTGAGGGCGAGGTCCTGGGAGTTGGTTCAGGAGGCTTCCCCCTGAACCACTGTCAGGGCCGGACCTTAGAGAACAGGCTACTGAGCTGGGCCCCTCGGCTTCTCATTCCTCCCCTGCCCTCTGCCCCTAAGGGCAACTGCTGATCCAAGAGGGAGGCTTTGTGCTTAGCTCTATGAGATGAAGTAATAACTAGTGGGTTTTCATGGGGAAAATGAAAGTCTCAGTGTTCAGATAGTAGAGGTTGTTCCTATCTCCAGGTTATTGGTTCTGCCCCAGGATCAGTGCAGTGGGAAAGGCCGGCCTGGAGGGAGGACAGGATGGAGCACCAGTGACAGACCCAAAGTACGATGTGACCCCTCTTCCCCACTGTACATCCCCTTGGTCCCTGGTGGCTGAGCTCACATCAAACAACTCTGTTCCCCTTCCAGGTAGACAGAGTTCAGCTTGTGCCTTTGAATTGGAGCCTCATCCTTTTTTATGTCACTGGCAGCCTCTGTTTTGTTTTGTTTTAATGTTTTATTTATTGATTTTAGAGAGGGAGAGAGAAGAATGGGGGAGAGAGAGAAGCATCAAATTGTTTTTCCACTTACTTATGCATTCATTAGTTTTTTTCTTGTATGTGCCCTGAGCTGGGGTTGAACCAAAAACCTTTGGCATATCGGCACAACACTAACTAACTGAGCGACCTGGCCGGGCATGGCAGCCGTTTCCTGCTATGGCTCCAGTGCAGTGTGAGGATGGGCAAGGTAGCGAGTGTTACAAGAAAGGCAGGTTTCTCTTCCGTTATTCCCAAACATCAACTAGAATCAAGTGAGAGCAAGTGACTTAGACGCGGATGCTCAGGAAGAGTCTGAGGGTGCCAGTGGGGCAGAAATGGGGCACGGGGTGGAGCCCTGGGACGGAGTGAAGGGACTTATTGGGGAAGGGGTTTAAAGACACAATTGGCTGGAAGCTTGGCAAAGAAATAATGAAAAGAACTCCAACCACAGAAGGAATTAGAATCAAAGCCCCGGTTTCTGGACCGACTCCAGACTGTCGCTGCAGTTAGAATGGCTGAGTGATTCATTGGCACCATTAATTAGTTTTCTTTCCTTGTTTTCTTTCCTGTTCCCAACTCCCTTTTCCATCTTCTGCCTCCTTTCCTGAGTCCCACCTTTTCCCTCTTTCCTTCCTCCCCTCCATCCTCTTCTCTGCCCCATCTCACCCACCCTCCCATCTCCTTCCTCCATGCCCTCGCATTTTACTCCCCATCCCACCATCACCTCCAAGCTCTCTGGCGGATGTGAGTTGACCGTGGTCCTCCAGGACTTCAACGCTGGCCACAGCAGTGAGCTGACCATCCAGGTGGGACAGACGGTGGAACTGCTGGAGCGGCCGAGTGAGCGGCCGGGCTGGTGTCTGGTGCGCACCACGGAACGGAGTCCCCCACAGGAGGGCCTGGTCCCCAGCAGCGCCCTGTGCATCTCCCATTCCCGAAGCAGCGTGGAGATGGACTGCTTCTTCCCGTTGGTGAAAGGTAGGGACAACAGAGGGGAAGCCGGACGTGGACCGGACCCCCACTAGGGACTCTGGCCCCTCTAACTGAAGAGCATCATGGGACTGACCTGTCTCATGAACCCATTTTGACCTTGTTGGATTTCCGTGGGACCTGCTTATGAAGAGAGTGGGTTAAGAACTTAACAAGAGAGAGTGACTGAGTGAGTCATGTGACTCTGGAAAAGTTATTTGAGTTTTCTGACTCAGTTTCGTCTTAAAAATGAAGGTTAAATTAGATGACTTCTAAGGACTCTTCCAGCTCTCCCATTTTATCACCCTATGTTTAGAAAAAGCCTGCTAGACTCCTCCTCTCTCCATTGACCCACTCTCCCCCTCCACAGCTCCCTCGGCTCACTGACCCCCACCCACCCACCCACCCAAGTGCTCATGCTGACAGAGAGGCACCAAGCAAACCCAGGGTCAAACCTCTGCCAGAACCTGAGGCACTCATTTATGTACCTTTGATGGATAAAGTATTAGAGCCGTGGCTTCTATTTTGTATAGTTCTGTGTTGCTTCCACGTGCTTGTTTATTCATTTTCTCATACCAGGGAGACTAAACGGCCAGAACAGTGATTCTTCAAGGTGGAGGGTGCCTTTCTCTGGTGTTTAATGTTCATTCCCATTGCAGGAATTCCTCTGGTCCATCTCCAAAGCCTGACTTCCTCCGTTTGTCCACCAGATGGCAATGGCAGGAGGCATTATTAGTCCTGCCCCACTTTTCATCCAGCCTCTCTGGTTTTTTTCCACCAGGAGAAAGATGTGAATTAAAACTGATTCTTCTCCCTACACACATGTGTGTGCACATGCACACACATGTGCTCCCCTCCCCAGTTTAGCCTTCTCCCTCTTTTCTCTGAGGACTAAGAAAGGACCGTGTTAGGAAGTTGTGTGGAATTTGGAATCGCCCACGCAGCTCCTCAGTCCTTTGAAGTAGCCACTAGAGAAACTCATGGTAACAGGGAAGAGAAAATCAGGGAAACAAGAACGTGGTTCTGTTTGAAGTTTCAACAGAGAGAAACCGGGACACAAAGAGGTTAGAATTGAGACAGTAAAATGAGATAATACATGTATATACGGAACACTTAGAACAGTGCCTGGCACTCAATGCATTGAGTTGTTGTAAGTTACAGTTATTATATCATTTGTCATAGATCACTGAGCAAAATAACTACAAAATTCTGCAAGTGCAGGCTAGAGACCCCATGCCCAGAGACAAAAGCAAGGACAGCAATTTGCTGGGAAGGGCTAATTCGTCAGAGATGTCCAAGTGCAGGTGGGTCTGTAGGAAGGACTTAGCTTCAGAAGACCTGACACTTCTTTTTAAAAATATTTTTTTATTTTTCAATTACAGCTGACATACAACATTACATTAGTTTCAGGTATACAGTAGACTGATTAGACGTTTCATAACTTACTAAGTGATCACACCAATAAATCTAGTACCTGTCTGACACCACACTTATTGGCTGTGCTCGCTATGCTGCACTTTACATCCCTGTGACTCTTCTTAATGACTGGCAGTCGGGACCTCTTAACCCCTTCCCCTGGTGCACTCACCGCCCCCCGAACCCCTCCCATGTGGCAACCATCAGTTTTTTTCTGCGTGTCTATGAGTTTGTTTCTGTTCTGTTTGCTTATTTTATATTTTAGAGTCCACATATAAGTGAAATCATATGGTATTGGTCTTTGAATTATTTCACACAGCATAATACCTTCTAGGTCGATTTATGTCATTGCAAATTACATCCCCTATACTGCACTTTACATCCCCACGGCTATTCTGTAACTACCTATTTGTACTTCTTAATCCCCTCACCTCTTCACCAATCCTCCCCCTTCCCCCTCCCATCTGGTAATTAACTTCTTTTCTGTTGCAGCTTTTAAGAGTCTCTCTTTATCTTTAACCTTTGGCCTTTTAATGATGATGTGTCTTGGAGTGGGCCTCTTTGCATCCATCATAATTGGGATTTTCTGTGCTTCCTGGACTTGCATGTCTATTTCCTTCACCAAATTAGGGAAGTTTTCTTTCACTATTTTGTCAGATAGAGTTCCAATGTCTTGCTCTCTCTCTTCTCCTTCTGGCACCCCTATGATGCTAATGTTGGAATGCTTGAAGTTGTCCCAGAGGTTTCTTACACTATTCTCATGTTTTTGGATTCTTTTTTCTTCTTGTTGTTTTGCGTGGTTGTTTTTTGTTTGCTTATGTTCCAAATAATTGATTTGATTCTCAGCTTCATCCACTCTACTGTTGTTTCCCTGTAAATTGTTCTTTATTTCAATTAGAGAATCCTTCATTTCTGACTGGGTATTTTTTATGCTGCCAAGTTCTTTAAGCATCCTTATAACCAGTGTTTAGATCTCTGCATCTGATAGATCACTTATCTATATTTCTTTTAGCTCTTTTTCTGGAGTTTTGATCTGTTCTTTCATTTGGGCCATGTTTCTTTGTCTCCTCATTTTGACAGCCTCACTGTGTTTGTTTCTCTGTATTAGGTAGAGCTGCTTTGACTCTCTGTCTTGGTAGCATGGCCTCATGTAGTAGATGTCCTGTAGGGGCCAGTGGCACAGCCTCTCCTATCACCCAAGCTGGGTACTCAAGGTGCACCCTTTCTGTGGGCTGATTATACCCTCCTCTTGTAGTTGAGCTTTGGTTGCTGTTGACAGATCAATGGGAGAGATTTACCCAGGCCAATCAACTGTAAGGACTGGCTATGACCATTTACCACCAACCTCCACTGTCTGTGAAGGATCAGCTGTGCAGGGGCAGGGTGGTGGTGCTCCAACCTGGTCTATAGCTGTCCACTGGGTGCACTGGCCCTGGGACTTCCTGGGTGGTACAGGCCAAGATTAGCTCCCACCTGTGTTTTGCCCAGGGTGCCCCGCCTGAGCTGGAAAGCAATCTGAGATGACTGCTACTTGTGCTGGGCTTGGAGATTCCCAGGTGAAGCCAAACTGTGACTCTAATCTGGCTGCAGCTAGGGCTCACTGAAGTGAGCTGTTGTTTGTTTGATAGGACTTAGGAGCCAAGACCAGCCATTCTTATGGAAAAGCAGCTTGGGTGAGCCCAAAAGTTGGGTGGGGCAGAGCTTCCGATGATCTCCAAGGCAGGTAAAACTGCTAGCCAGGTTGATGGAATCTCAGGTATGGCACCAGTATACTGACTCTGTTGTGGGAGGGTTTAACAAAGGGACAATGGCCTCTGCTTGCCATGATGCCAGACACTTCAGTTTCTTCCTCTATACCACTGGTGCCCTTCAAGCTGCTACCCCATTGCTGAAGGTCACAGGGAGTAAGTCTGAGTAGGTGAGTCCGTGTGTGTATTCTTTAAGAGGAATTGCTTAGGGCTCCAGCAGTTTCTTCCACTGACTCATTCCCCCCTGGTTTTGCAGCCAGAAGTTTTGGAGACTTATCTTTCTGGCACTGGAATCCTGGGCTGGG
Organism: Micronycteris hirsuta; assembly: GCA_004026765.1. Taxonomy (NCBI): domain Eukaryota; kingdom Metazoa; phylum Chordata; class Mammalia; order Chiroptera; family Phyllostomidae; genus Micronycteris; species Micronycteris hirsuta. Next base: position 27,634 of record PVJI01002100.1, read on the forward strand.
GGCCCTGGTGTGGGGCTGGGACTCTTTGCTCCCAAGATATCCCTCCTGAATTTTTATCTACCACACATGGGTGTGGGACCAGGCCATTCTGCGTTTGCACCCATCCTACCAGTCTGGATGGACGTGGTTTCTTTAATTCCTTAGTTGTCAGACTTCCGTTCAGCTTGATTTCTGATGTTCCTGAGTGATGATTGTTCTATATTTTAGTTGTCATTTTGATGTGGTTGTGAGAAGAGGCGAGCCATGTCTGCCTACACCACCATCTTGCCTGGAAGCTCTTCACTCTTTTTTTATAGCTGAGTAATAATATTCCATTGTGTGTGTGTATACACAGGTGTGCACACACATACACACATACACACACAGCAATAATATTTCATTGTGTGTGTATACAGATACACATATACACACACATATAAAGGGATATATGTAGGGATATATGTATAGGGATATATATATGCACACACACATATAAATAGATATATAGATACACACACACACCACATCTCCTTTACCCACTCATCTACTGATGAGCACTTAGTTTGCTTCCATGTCTTGGCTATTGTAAATAATGCTGCAGTGAACATGCAGATGCATTTGTCTTTTCAAATTCGTGTTTTGAGTTTCTTTGGTTAAATACCAGAAGTGGAATTGCTGTGTCCTTCTTTGTCTCCTGTTACAGACTTTGTTTTAAAGTCTATTTTATAAACATTGTTACCCCAGCTTTTTCTTTTCCGTTTCCATTTGCAAGAAATATTTTCCCATCCCTTTACTTTCAGTCTGGGTATGTCTTTTGATTTAAAGTGAGTCTCTTATAAACAGCACGTGTATGGGTCTTGTTTTCTTATCCATTTGGCCACCCTCTGTCTTTTGATTGGAACATTTAATCCATTTATGTTTAAAGTAATTATCGATAAAGCCCTGACTGGTGTGCCTCTGTGGTTTGGACATCCTCCTGCAAAGCAAAAGGTTGCCAGTTCAATTCCTGGTCAGGGCACATGCCTGAGCTGCAGGCTTGGTTCCCGGTTTGGTCCCCGGTAAGGACACATACAAGAGGCAACCTATTCATGTTTCTCTCTCAGATCGATCTTTCTCTCCCTCTATCCCTCCCTTGTATTCCCTCTCTCTAAAAATAAATAATGAACAGCTTACCTTAGAGTTTTAAAATAAATACAATAATAAAGTAATCAATAGACATGTAGTTATTGCCATTTTATTCATATTTTTAACCTTTTTTCCTTCTAATTCTTAAAGAAGTCCCTGTAACATTTCTTGTAATACTGGTTTGGTGGTGATAAACTCCTTTAGCTTTTCCTTGTTTGAGAAGCTCTTTATCTGCCCTTTCATTCTAAATGATGGCTTTCCTGGGTAGATAATCTCAGTTGTAGATCCTTGCTTTTCATCACTGTGAATGTTTTGTGCCCATCCCATTCTGGCCTGCAAAGTCTCTGTTGAGAAATCAGCTGACATTCCTATGGGAACTCCCTTATAGGTAGCTAACTGCTTTTTTCTTGTTGTTTTAAAGATTCTCTTTGTCTTTAACCTTTGGCATTTTAATCATGATGTGTCTTGGTGTGAGCCTCTGTGGGTTCATCTTGTTTGGGCCTCTGTGCATGTCCTGGACTTGCATATCTGTTTCCTTCACCAGATTAGGAAAGTTTCTTGTCATTTTTTCTTCAAATAGGTTTTCAGTCCCTTTCTTTCTTCTCCTTTGGTATCTCTGATGTGAATGTTGGTATGCTTGATGCTGTCTCAGGAGCTTCTTAAAGTATTCTCATTTTAATTTTTTTCTGTTTGCTGTTCTGATTGGGTGTTTTCTGCTACTTTGTCTTCTGAATAGCTGATTCAGTCTTCTGTTTCATCTAAGCTACTGTTGATTCCCTTTTGTGTATTTTTCACGTCAGTTATTGTATTCTTAATTTCTGTCTGGTTCTTTATGTTTTCTGTCCTCACATTTGTTGCTTATCTCTTTGTTAAGTTTTCACTGAGTTCATCTATTCTGCCCCTGAGTTCACTGAGCATCCTTATGACTAGTGTTTTGAACTCTGATTCTGGTAGATTGCTTGTCTCCATTCTGTTTAGTTCTTTATCTAGAGTTAGTTTCTGTTCTCTCATTTGGGCCATGTTTCTTTGTCTCCTCATTTTGGCAGCCTCCCTGTGTTTGTTTCTGTGTATTAGGTAGAGCTGCTACACCTCCTGGTCATAGTAGAGTGACCCTATATAGTCGGTATCCTGTGGGGTCCAGTGTCACAATCTCTCGGGTCACCTGAGCCACTGCTCCAGGTGTGTCCCTTGTGTGGGTTGTGTGTGCCCTCTCATTGTAGCTGAGCCTTGATTGTGATTGGCATGCCAATGGGAAGGATTGACCCTCAGGCTGATGAGGAAAGTGAGGACGGGACGTGACTGCACAGAAAGAGCTGTTGTGCAGGGGCTGAACCCATGGAACAGGAATCACTTCAGCAGGGCTCTGGTGCCTGCTGAGTCCACTCTTTGGGGGTGACCTGACATTTCTTGACCTAGGTCCACCCTCCCTGGCCTGTGGCTGACTAAAATATCCCCTCCTTACTCCCGACCCAGCTGGGGCCCCTCTGTGTGCAGCTTGGAAGGAGCAAACGCAAGGGAGAGGAGCAGGGAGCTGTCAGAGTGGGTCTGTGATCCAGAGGTGGGAGGTAGAGACATTCTGGGTTCTCACCTGAGAGAGAAGGGAGGGGGAGTCAGTGGAGAGTTAACTGAAAATGGAGCTGAGGAGGAAGGATAGAAAATAGAGACTTGGGGGAAAGCAAGGAAGGAAGCTGTCCCAGAGCTTTCCAACTAACTCTGCCAGCCATCATGGCTTCTTAAATGCAACAGCCGCTACCTCCACCCCTTGCAGCACCTGTCACCCATTTCCTTGGATTGTTTTATTTGCAAGTTGGTTCCTGTCTCTTCCAGCATAGACCTATTAGGCTGGGCCTTCAAATGGCAACCTGTGAGCTCTTTCTGCCCTCTCACACGTAACAGGGGTATTTGGTCTACTCATGCATCTGCCCCAGCTTGGAAAACTGCCTCCCTCTTTATCCAGGGCCTGCCCTGGGTGTCAGCCTCTTAGAGGAATTTCAATAAACTGTTCCTTCTTCCATTTCAGCAGATGCCTGCTGGCCACGTGGCCTTCTTGGAGCAGTGACTTGTCTCCAGCAGGTACTCCACCTTTTAAGTTATGCACAACTGGATTGAGAATGAAACATTCTTCTGGGGGTTGTAGAAAGGAGGACGTTGCCTCTTCCGTGTTACTGAAAGTCAGAGTCTATTTCTTTTTCAATTCTTAGAGGGGAGCTAGTCCTCTTCATCTTTCCAGAAAGCACACAGAGACTCAGTGCTCCTGCAGGCTGTGAGAAGGCAGGCGGCACCTGTGGGATGTGCTAATCGCCACGTGAGTGCTCAGGCAGTGACTGTCAGCACCAGAAACAGAGGCAGAACCACTGAGTGTTAGCACCAAGGAGGGAATTTAGAGAACTGCTGGATGTGAGCTGTCACCCCTGGCTGCCTAAAATCAACTGGAAGCCTCACCAAATGACAGACCCCTGGCCCCATCTAGAACAACTGGAATGAGAATTTCCAGGGTGGGGCCTGAGGGTCAGTGTTTTTGTAAATGCTCATTAAGTGAATCTGAAGTACAGTCAAGGTTGAAAACCACTGTGTCAGCCCAGTTTCAGGGGCACTTTTGGTCACAGGTGACGTCCCTGAAGCTGCAGGGGGAATTGGTGACGGAGCTGGAGGAGAGCCAGGGCCCCCGCCCCCTCCAGGCTTTCCCTCCTGCGCCTTCTCAGCACACAGTGGTTGGTTGCTTCTCCCTGATACCTCCATGGCAAGACTGATGAATAGGCTGTGTGACAAAGTGGGTGGCCTGCCTTTCCTATTACTTTACTGCCACCCAGACATTGAAAGGCTTCTCCCTGGGGTTGGGCCCTCTGGGACCTAGTCACCTCGTCTTCCTAAGGCCCCCTCACTTTCTCAGCACTAAGTGGTGGAGCACAGTGCCTTGCAAGGGACAGAGACTCTGTAGCAGTGGTTTTCCACTCTGTGTGCATCTCAGAACCACCTGAAGGAGACTTTTGAAAATACTGATGCCTTACACACCACCCCAGACCAATAATTTAGAGCCACCAAGTTTGGGCATCAGTATATTTCAAGTTCCTTGGTGATTCTGACATCCCATGAGGGTTGAGGGTCTCTGCTTTATGGGTTTGGGACCCATAGGGTGTCAGGCTTAGGAGATACTTAAAGATGCATTGGAAGGGTGAGTATGCAGATTGTATAAAGAACTCCTAAAATTCAACAATTTTTAAAAAATGATTAAAAAACAAGCAAAGGGCTTGAATAGGCATTTCTCAAAAGAGGTGCAAATGGCCAATAACCACATGAAAAAGTGCTCAACATTACTATTCATTAGAAAAATGCAGATAAAAACCACAGTGAGATGCTACTTCATATCCACTAGGATAGCTATTATTCAATACACACGCACAGAGAAAACAACAGGTGTTGGTGAGGATGTAGAGAAACTGGAACCCTTGTGCATTGCTGGTAGGAAAGTAAAGTGGTGAATTGCTGTCGAAAATAGTTTCTTCAAAAAATTGAAAATAGAATTACCATATGATCCAGCAATTTTACTTTTAGATATATACCCAAAAGCATTGAAAGAAGAGACTCAGAGAGTCATCTGTACACCCACGGTCAGGGAGCATTGTTCACAGCAGTCAGAAGGTAAAAGCAGCCCAAGTGTCCATCAGTCAGTGCATGGCGAAACCAAATGTGGCATTTACACACTGTGGAATATTATTCCGCCTTAAAGGAATATCTGACATGGGTTAACTTTGAAGACAGTATGTTAAGAGTGAAAGAAGCCAGACACAAAAGGGCAGATGCTGCATGATTCCACTTATGTGAGTGAACTACAGAAGTCACGTTCATAGGAAGTAGAATGGTGGTTGCCAGGAGTTGGGGGAAGGGATGAATGGGGAGTTAGTGTTTGCTGGGTACAGAGTTTCAGTTTTGCAAGATGAAAGCATTTGTGGAGGTAGATGGTGGTGATGGTTGCACAACAATATGAATGTACTGAATGCCAGTGAACTGCACAGTTACAAATGGTAAAACTGATAAAAATCCTGGGTATTTCTGCCCCAGGCTCCAAAAACCAGTCTAGATTCTTCTTCACCCAACTATGTAGGACATCTGTGTTCCTTTTCTTTTCCTGTACAGGTAGTGCCTGGAGAAGTGATAAGGAAATGCCTCTTTGATTAGCCAAACCCAAACCAGGGCTAGGTAAACTCTGGAAGCAGATTTTCTGGAGGAGAGGGGCAGTGGCCCATGGTGGTCCTGGCTTGTTCATGGGGAGTCCTCTCCCATTGGGTCTCTTGATGATTTCTGCTGTTGTCCCCTAGCTGGCCTCAGGAACAACTAACCCAGGTGGTGGTGGTGAGAGTGTAGAACAGTGGAAAAAACTTAGGCTCTGGAGGCATATACCACCAACAGCCTGAAGGTGCTGAGCAACTCTGTGATACTGTTGACTTACTTTAAGTTTGTAGTCAACTCATAAAAATACTGATATTTATTGAGCTCACTATAGACCAGATTCTAGGTTATTGCCTTACTACTACTAATAGTAATATTTCTCTCATTTTACAGACAAGGAAACTGAGACTTAGAAAGATAGAGTAACTTGTCCAAAGTCATATAACATAAAAGTGGTGAACCTAGACTTGAAATCAGATCTGTTTCCCAAGGTCTCACTCTTTACTGCTGTGCTGTATGACCTCCCAACACTGAAGGCATTTGAAAGATGTACTTGAGTTTATCATCCTTCCATCTGATTATGCACCTCTGTATCTAGCCAGTCTAACTGCAAGAGGATGAGAGCAAGAGGCCCTACATAGTGCCTTCTCACTCTCCCTCCCACCTCTGGCCTCATGTGCTTCCTTCCCAAGGGGCAATAGCAGCAATCAGACAGGTTTTGTCCTGTGGGTGCTTTGCTCACTAGAAAAATTCTGGTGTCTTTGGCTGGAGCAGAACAGCTTCGAGCAGCACTCTGGACAGCAGGCCGAACTGGGTCCAGCTCTGATAGGGGTCAGCCAGCTCCTGGAGCTGGTCCAGCCTGTCCAACAGATTTTCTGCAGGATGGGAATTCCGTGAATTTTCTGCTGCCAGGAGCCAAAATGCTCCTTTCCTGTCCCCTCTGCTATCAAATCCAGAAACTTAGAGGCTCCTCCTGCCTGCCAACTCTGAAAGAGTCCACCAAAAATCAGTCTCTCTCTCTCTCTCTCATGCATGCACACACAGACACACAGACACACACAACTCACTCACTCACTTTTCAGTATAACTCTGCATTAAGAACAACGATTCTCAGATTTTTATTTTACTCCATAATGCCTAGCACAGGGCTTTACAACAGGAAGCTGAAAAATAATTGGAGGATGAATAGTGCCCAAACATTTCCTTTCAGGCATGAAGTGACACGTTATAAACTACAGCTTACTGATCCACACCCCTGCCTGACATGTGCAGCCACACATCTGTAACTGTCCAGCTGTGAAGTAGCCACTTCGACATTCAAAATTCACTTCCTCATAGAACAAAATTATACATGGGAGAGGGATGAGTGAGGATGGGAATAGGTTTCCACCCTAGCACACAAAATTTTACATAATAAAACAGCTCTTCTTGACTAGCGTTCCAATTATATTTAATAAAACAAGAAAGTAAAACGATGAAAAAAAGAATAACATACCTGAATAAGGTATGTTTGCAATAAGAATACTGGTAAGGTAAAAATCATAATACTGTTGGATAAGAATAACTGAATTTGAATAAAATATAGCATTTGAATAAGAAATGTAATTAACGTGAGTGCTGGAACTTCTTGAAGATAGGTGTGCTTAGAAATAGACAGAGATGTATTGGTAGAGATTCTAAAAGGAGCTCCTGGTCATTTTTCTCAATTTTGAGGAGTTAGAATTAAATTTTCTCCTTTTATAATTGAACCAAAGTGTTCCTTGATTAGATTTCATTTCCCTTCAGAATATTGGCTTTTAAGAGGTGTTGGAATCTTAGAATTGCAAAACACCTCAGGGGAAGAGGAGGACTTCTGACCAAGATGGAGGCATAGGTAGACACACTGTGCCTCCTCGCACAACCAAAAGAGGAAAAACAACAATTTTAAAAAACAAAAACAGCCCTGGCTGGTGTAGCTCAGTGGATTGAGCGCAGGCTGGGAACCAAAGGGTCCCGGTTCGATTCCCAGTCAGGGCACATGCCTGGGTTGCAGGCCAGGTCCCCTGTGAGGGCCATGTGAGAGGCAACCATACATTGCTGTTTCTCTCCCTCTCTGTCTCCCTCCCTTCCCCTCTCTCTAAAAAAATAAAATAAAATAAAATAAATTTTAAAAAAATAAAAAAAATAAAAAAAACAAAAACAAAAACAGCCAGATCTGACAGAAAACTGAACTGAGTGGAAGTCCAATAACCAAGGAGTTAAAGAAGACACGTCGTTCATCCAGACCAGTAAGCAGGGCAGAGCCTCGTGGAGAGCACTCAGCAAGACACAATTTGTGGAACGGTACCGGCAACGCTCCAGCTGCCCGGAGAGGCCCATGGCGGGCGTGCCTGGCCAAAATGCTGCAGGCACACTCGGAGAAACCGGGGCTGAGACTGGTGGACTGGGCGATCCCTCATTCTTGTGCAGATAAACCAGGAGGAAAAGCTGGTAGCAGAACAGACCACGCGGCCCACCAACACAGGGGAATAAAGCCTCAAACCACCAACTGAATACACCTGTGGGGGTTGAGGCAGCAGTGGGAGGAACTCCCGGCCTCACAGGAGAGTTCGTTAGGGAGACCCACAGGGACTTGGCACTGTGCAGGCCCATCCACTCACCCTGGAGCCAGCAAAGAAGGGCCCAACTTGCTTGTGGGTAGCTGGGGAAGTGCGGAGAACAGAGCAAGCGCCATTGTTCTTTCAGGGCCCGCCCCCACAGACAGCGTCACAACACAACCATGTGGGTTACCCCGCCCTGGTGAACACCTAAGGCTCCGCCCCTTAAAGTAACAGGTGCATCGAGAAAAAAAATGGCCCAAATGAAAGAATACATCAAAGCTCCAGAAAAATACAACTAAGTGACAAAGAGATAGCCAACCTATCAGATGCACAGTTCAAAGCACTGCTAATCAGGATGCTCACAGGATTTGAAGAAAGATTGTTGCAGTTGTCGCAATTACTTGAGCAAATGAGAAGGGATGAGAAGGAAACTGGGACTCAAATCAATGGAGTGGACCAGCAGAAAGGAAAAAACATCCAACCAGAGAAGAATGAAGAAACAAGAATTCAAAAAACTGAGGAGAGGCTTAGGAACCTCCAGGACATCTTTAAACGTCCCAACATCCAAGTCATAGGGGTGCCAGAAGGGGAAGAGGAAGACCAAGGGATTGAAAACTTATTTGAACAAATAACGAAGGAGAACTTCCCTAAGCTGGTGAAGGAAATAGACTTTTAGGAAGTCCAGGAAGCTCAGAGAGTCCCAAAGAAGTTGGACCCAAAGAGGAACACACCAAGGCACATCATAATGACATTACCCAAGATTAAAAATAAGGAGACAATCTTAGAAGCAGCAAGAGAAAAGGAGACAATCACCTACAAAGGAATTCCCCTAAGACTGTCAGCTGATTTCTCAAAAGAGACCTTTCAGGCAAGAAGGGGCTGGAGAGAAGTATTCCAAGTCATGAAAGGCAAGGACCTACACCCAAGAATACTCTATCCAGCAAAGCTATCATTTAGAATGGAAGGGCAGATAAAGTGCTTCTCAGATAAGGTCAAGTTCAAGGAGTTTATCAACACCCAGCCTTTATTATATGAAATGTTAAAGGGATTTATATAAGGTATGGAGGGATATCAACAGGGGAGCGGTAGGGGGAGAGAGGGGGAAAAGGTGCAGAGAATAAGTAGCATAAATGGTAGGTAGAAAAGAGACAGAGGGAGGTTAAGAATAATATAGGAAATGTAGAAGACAAAGAACTTATGTGTATGACCCATGGACAGGAACTAAAGGGCAGGGAATGGGGGGAGGCGGGTGGAGGGGAAGAAAGGGGAGAAAATGGGACAAATGTAATAGCATAATGAATAAAATATATTAAAAAAAAAAAAGAAAAACACCTTAGGGAGGTGCAGAAGACCACTGCGTACTAAGATGGTGGTGTAGTTAAACACAGTTCACCTCCTTGCACAACCACATCAAAATAACAACTAAACTACAGAACAACCATCATTCAGAACCACCAGAAATCGAGTTGAATGCAAGTCTGACAACTATGGAATGAAAGAAACCACATTGAAACTGGTAGGAGGGGTGGAGATGCAGAGTGGGCTGGTCCCACACCCACGTATGGCAGATAAAAACCTGGAGGAAAATCTCAGAAGCAAGGAGTCCCAGCAGTCCTGAAAGGGAAGTTCATAGTGACACAAGCCTACCTAAAGAAGATAGAAAAGTCTCTCACAACCTAACCCTACATCTAGAAGAACTGGAGGAACAACAATAAACAAAGCCCAGTGAGAGTAGAAGGAAGGAAGTAATCAAGATCAGAGCAGAATTAAATGACATAGACACTGAAAAAATTTTTTTCAAAAAATCAATGAATCCAGGAGCTCATCCTTTGAAAAAATAAACAAAATAGACAAACATTTAACTAGATCATAAAGAAAAAAAGAGAGAGGACCCAGAAAAGTAATATCAGAAATGAAAGAGGAGAAATTACAACTGATACCACAGAAATACAAAGGACTGTAAGAAACTACCATGAACAACTACATGCCAAGAAATTGGAGAACCTGGGTGAAATGGATAAATTCCTGGAAACATAAAATCTTTCAAAACTCCTTTTTGTTTGTTACTGCTTGCTGGGCTGGCCGCACACTCTCCACGCCTCTTAGCCATGCCTCACAAAATTGAGGAAATCAAGGACTTCCTGCTCATAGCCAGGCAAAAATATGCCAAATCTGTCAAGATCAAGAAAAACAAGGACAATATGAAGTTTAAAGTCCGATGCAGCAGATACCTTTATACCTTGGTCATCATGGACAAAGAGAAGGCCAAGAAGCTGAAGTAGTCCCTGCCCCCAGGTTTGGCAGTGAAGGAGCTGAAGTGAACCAGGCACACCGATCTGTATTAAAATGTTAAAAAAAATTTTTTAAATCTTCCAAAACTGAATCAAGAAGCAGCAGAAAACTTGAATAGACCAATAAGAACCCACAAAATCGAAGCAGAAATCAAAAAACTCCTGACTCATAAAAGCCCTGGACCAAATGACTTCACAGGCAAATTTTACCAAGCATTCAAAGAACTAACACCTATCCTCAAACTATTCAAAAAAATTCAAGAAGAGGGAAGCCTCCCAAACTCTTTTTACAAGGCCAGCATCATCCTAATTCCAAAACCAGATAAAAACACAACAAAGAAAGAAAATTACAGGTCAATATCTCTAATGAACATAGATGCTAAAATCCTCAACAAAATATTGGCAAACCACATCCAGCAATACATTAAAAAGATCATACACCATGATCAAGTTGGATTTATTTCAGGGATGTAAGGATGGTACAATATTCACAAATCAATAAACATAATACATCACAAACAAAAGGAAAGACAAAAATCACATGATCATATCAATAGATGCAGAAAAAGCATTTGATAAGGTACAGCACCCATTTATGATAAAAAGCACTCAGCGAAGTGGGAATAGAGGGAGCATTCCTCAATGTAATAAAGGCCATATATGAGAGACCTACAGCCAATATCATACTCAATGGGCAAAAACTTAAAGTGTTTCCATTAAGATCAAGAACAAGATAGGGGTGTCAGCTTTTGCCACTCTTATTCAACATAGTACTGGAAGTTCTAGCCATGGTGATCAGAAAATAAGAAGAAATAAAAGGCATCAAAATTGGAAAAGAGGACATGAAACTGTCACTATTTGCAGGCAACATGATAGTGTACATAGAAAACCCTATAAATTCCACCAAAAAACTACTCGACCTGTTAAGTGAATTCGGCAAAGTAGCTGGATACAAAGTCAATATTCAGAAATCAATGGTATTTTTGTACATCAACAATGAACTATCAGAAAGAGAAACTAAAAAAAAACCTCCCATTTACCATAGCAACAACAAAAAAAGTACCTAGGAATAAATTTTACCAAGGATGTGAAAGATCTGTACTTGGAAAACTACAGAACACTGAAGAACGAAGTTGAGGAAGATACAAATAAATGGAAGCATACACCGTTTTCACAGATTGGAAGAATTAACATCATTAAAATGTCCATATTACCCAAAGCAATCTATAGAAGCAAAGCAATTCCCATTAAAATACTAATGGCATATTTCACAGATCTAGAACAAATACTACAAAAATTTATATGGAATAAAAAATTTTTTAAAAAATAGCCTCAGCAATGTTGAGAAAGAAGAACAAAGTTGGAGGGATCACAGTACCTGATATCAAACTATATTACAAGGCCACTGTAATCAAAACAGTCTGGTACTGACATAAAAACAGACACATAGATCAATGGACAGAATAGAGATCCCCAAAATAAATTCATGTCTCTATAGTCAATATTTGACAAAGGGGACATGAGCATACAATGGAGTAAAAATAGCCTCTTCAATAAATGGTATTGGGAGAACTGGACTGGTACATGCAGAAAAGAAAAGAAAGAAACTAGACCACCAACTCGCACCATACACCAGAATAAACTCAAAATGGATTAAAGACTTAAAAATAATTCAAGATACGATAAAAGTCCTAGCAGAAAACGTAGGCAGTATAATTTCAGATATCTCATATAGCAATATTTTTACTGATGTATCTCCTAGGGCAAGGGAAGTAAAGGAAAAAATAAACAAGTGGAACTATATCAAACTAAAAACTTTCTGCACAGCTGAAGAAATCATCAAAATTAAAAGGGAACTGACTATATGGGAGGACACATTTTCCAATGACACATCAGACAAAGGCTTAATTTCCAAAATATATAAAGAATTCATATGACTCAAGACCAAGAAGACAAATGATCTAATTAAAAAATGGGCAAAGGACCTGAATAGACAATTCTCCATGGAGTACATACAGATGGTCCATTGACATACGAAAATATGCTCAACATCACTAGCCATTACAGAGATGCAAATTAAAACCATAATAAGATACCACTTCAACCTGCCAAAAATGGCCATCATTAAAAGCCAACAACCAGTGCTGGTGAGGATGTGGAAAAAAGGGAACTCCAGTGCACTGTTGGTGGGAAAGCAGACTGGTGTAGCCACTGTGGAAAACAGTATGGAATTTCCTCAAAAAATTAAAATGGAACCGCCTTTTGATCTTGTGATTTCACTGTTTGGAATATACCCAAAGAATCCCAAAACACAAATTCAAAAGGACCTATGCACCCTATGTTCACAGCAGCACCATTTGTAATAGCCAAGAGTTAGAAACAGCCTAAGTGCTTGTCAGTAGATGAGTGGATTAAAAAACTGTAGTACACTTACACAATGGAATACTATGCAGCAGAAAGAAAGAATTCCTACCTTTTGCGACAGCATGGATGGAACTGGGGACTGTCATGCTAAGTGAAATAAGCCAGTCAGTGAAAGACAAATACCATATGATCTCACTTATAAGCGGAATCTAATGAACAAAATAAACTAATCAGCAAAACAGAACTAGATACATAGAATCACAGAATGGACTGACAGTGGTAAGAGGGGAGGTGGTTGAGGGGACTCTTTGAAAGAAGGTGAAGGGATTAGCCAAGGAATATACAAGGTCTGTCTAGAAGGTATCCAGCCATGTAATATGAAAAACAGGCCTTTATTGAAGAAGATACAAAATACAAGAAACATTGTACATAGGACAATGACACCTCAGTCTCCTTCAAACTAGGCACCTTGGGACCTCACACAGTGTCCCCAACTGCCATCAGCTGCCCCATTGTATTTTCCTAAGTCTCATCGATGGTCTGAAATCTTTTCCCTTTCAAAGGTGATTTTTAGTTCTGAAAAAAGCCAGAAATCTGGGCTGTGGGGTGGCTGAGTCACCCAGGTAATTTGATGTTTTACCCAAAAACCCTGAACTAGACGTGATGTGTGAGTGGGTTCATTGTCGCGATGAAACTGCCAATCACCAGCTGTCCGTAGCTGCAGTCTTCTGAATCATCCAAATAGTTTCCATGGAGGAATGTTCAAACTTAACACAAAATTCGATGCTCTACTCAGTCATTTTGAATGTGATGGCCACACAGAACACATGCTCATTCAACAGTCTCTAACACCCCCACTGACTAGTGCAGGGGAGTCATTGTTCACACATGCACATTCCAGTCCTCTCTCTTTGGCTGCCAGGTTACATCTACGTCATGCAAATCATTCTCGTTATATTAACAATGGCTGGACTTTTTCCAGACAGACCTCATATATGAAGGAACCATGGACATGGACTACAGGGTAGAGATTAATTATGGAAGAGGGGAGTGGGCTGGGTGGAGGAGGGCAAAAGGTGAAATCATTGGAACAACTGTAAAACAAAAATAAAAAATTAAAAGAAGAAGATGGACAGAGATGTATCGGTAGAGATTCTAAAAGAGCTGCTGTCATTTTTCTGAATTTTGAAGAGTTAGAATAAAACTTTCTCTTTATAATTGAACCCAAGTACCCCTTGATTTGATTTCATTTCCCTTCTGAACATTGGCTTTTAAGTGGTCTTGGAATCTTAGAATTGAAAAGCACCTTAGGGAGGTACACAAGACCACTGTGTACTAAGATGGCAGCATAAACACCGCTTGCCTCCTCATACAACCACATCAAAATTACAATTAAACTACAGAAAAACCATTATTAAGAACCACAAGGGTCTTAAAGTCCTACAACTACAGAATAAGGAAGAAACCACATCGAGACAGGCAGGAGGGGTGGAGATGCAGAGTGGGCTGGTCCCACACCCACACATGTGGCAGATAAAAACCTGGAGGTGTATCTCCAGAGCAAGGGTTCCTAGTCCCACATCAGGCTCCCCATTCCAGAGTTCCAGTGCCAGGAAGATAAGTCCCCATAACTTCTGGCTATAAAACCCAGCAGAGATTGAGGCTGTGGAAGACAGGAATTTCTAGAGACCCAGGCAGTTCCTCTTAAAGGGCCCACACGCAGACTTACTTGGACTCACTCCCTCTGAGATCTAGTGCCAGGGCAGCAGCTTGAAAGGTACCAGAGGCATATGAGGAGGAACTGAAGTGTCTAGCATAAGGACAAGAGCTGGGGGACAGCTTTCCCCCAGACAGAAGTGCTAGCAGAGGCCATTTTTCCTTTCTGAACCCTCCCCCGACAGAGCCAAGAGCTGGCAGGCAGGAGCTATATCTGAGGCTCCATCAATCTTGCTCACACTATTTGTCCCATGCTGGTAATTCTCTGAGGCTCCACCCTACCCAACTTTTGGGGCCACTCAAGGTGTTTCCAGTGACTTTTCTATACAAATAGCTTGTCTTGGCTCATGCTTTAGATTTTCCTAAATCCTCTAAAACAAGCAGCATCTGGCCTCAGCAAGCCCTTGTACCTCTTGCCAAGTGGCCCCAGGCCCCACACTAGCAGCAGCTGACCTTGGTTCACAGCTTGGTCTCGCTTGGGCTCCACCAAGCCAGGACAAGTAGCATCCATCTGCAGATTGCTTTGTAGCTTATGCCAGGTAGCCCCATACAGAACACAGGATGTGGCTGACCTTGGCCTGCACCTCCTGGAAAGCCCCAGAGCCTGCCTATCCAGTGGACAGCTACAGACCACATCGGAACACAGCCACCCAACCACCTCCACAAGCAACACACTCAAGGGGCAGACTCAGCAGGCACCAGAGCACTGCTGAAGTAAGTCCTGCTCTGTGGAGTAGCCCCTGCACAGATCGTGCTCCGTGGTGGTCAGAGGTCAGTGGTCAGTGGCCACGACCAGTCCTTGAAGATGATCAGCCTTGGTAAATCCTGCCCATTGACTTGAGGCTCAACTATAAGAGGAGGGTGTACACAGCCCACACAGTGGGCACACCTCAAGTACCCACCTTAGGTGATAGGGGAGGCTGTGCCAATGTACCCTATGGGACACCTCCTGCTTTAGGCCACTCTACCAAGCCAGGGAGTTGTAGCGGCTCTACCTAATACACATTATAGAAACGAACACAGAGAGGCTGGCAAAATGAGGAGACAAAGAAACATGGCCTGAATGAAAGAACAGAACAAAACTCCAGATAAAGAACTAAACAAATTGGAGACCAGCAATCTACTAGATGCAGAGTTGAAAACACTGGTTGTAAGGATGCTCAATGAACTTAGAGGAAGAGTAGATGAACTCAGATAGAACTTCTACAGCATGAAAAAGGACATTGAAACCATAAAAAAGAACCAGTTAGAAATGAAGGATACACTAACTGAAATGAAGAATAATTTACAGGGTATCAACAGTAAAGTGGTTGAAGCCAAGAATCAAATCAGCAATTTGGAATATAAGAAAGCAAAAAAACACTCAATCAGAATAACAAGAAGAAAAAAGAATCTAAAAAAATGAGAGTAGTGTAAGGAGCCTTACAAATTCAGGTGTACTAACATTTGCATCATGGGGGTGCCAAAAGGAGAAAAGAGAAATTGAAAACCTGTTTGAAAAAATAATGACAAGTCCATGAGTTCCAGCCAAGTTGGAGGCGTAGGTAGACACACTGTGCCTCCTCACACAGCCAAAAGAGAAAAAACAACAATTTAAAAAACAAAAACAGCCAGATCTGACAGAAAATTGAACTGAGTGGAAGTCCGACAACCAAGGAGTTAAAGAAGACATGTTCATCCAGACTGGTAAGCGGGGCAAAGCCAGGCAGAGAGCGCAGGGTGAGATGGCGGTTTGCGGAGCGGTACCGGCAACGCTCCAGCTGCCCAGAGAGACCCACAGCAGGTGTGCCTGGCCAAAACTTAACTGGCGCACTCAGCAAAACCTGCAGCTGGCCAACCTGGACCCTGCAGGACCAAGACTGGTGGACCCTGCGGTCACTCATTCACTCGCAGATAAAACAGGAGAAAAAGCTGGGGAGCGGAGCAGACCGAGCAACCCACCATTGTGGGGAAATAAAGCCTCAAACCACTGATTGAAAACACCTGTGGGGGTTGAGGCGACAGCAGGAGAAACTCCCAGCCTCACAGGAGAGTTCATTGGAGAGACCCACAGGGACTTGGAACTACACAAGCCCACCCACCCAGGAACCAGCACAGAAGGGCCCAACTTGCTTGTGGGTAGCAGGGGAAGTGACTGAAAGCAGAGCAAGCGCCATTGTTCCCTCTCAGGCCCCGCCCCCACAGGCGGCAGCAGCGCTACACAACAAGGTGGCTTGCCTCGCCCTGGTGAACACCTAAGGCTCCGTCCCTTAAAGTAACAGGCCTACCGAGGAAAAAATATGGCCCAAATGAAAGAACACATCAAAGATCCAGAAAAAGTACAACTAAGTGACGAAGAGATAGCCAACCTATCAGATGCACAGTTCAAAACACTGGTAATCAGGATGAAAGTTGGTCGCAATCAGTTGAACAAATGAAGGATACGCTAAAGGAAATGAGGGAAAATGTGCAGGGAACCAATAGGGATGAGAAGGAAACTGGGACTCAGATCAACAGAGTGGACCAGCAGAAAGAAAAAAACATCCAACCAGAAAAAAAGGAAGAAACAAGAATTCAAAAAAAAGAGGAGAGGCTTAGGAAACTCCAGGACATCTTTAAATGTCCCAACATCCGAGTCATAGGGGTGCCAGAAGGAGAAGAGGAAGACCAAAGGATTGAAAACTTATTTGAACAAATAATGAAGGAGAACTTCCCCAAGCTGGTGAAGGAAATAGACTTTCAGGAAGTCCAGGAAGCTCAGAGAGTCCCAAAGAAGTTGGATCCAAAGAGGAACACACCAAGACACATCATAATGACATTACCCAAGATTAGAAATAAGGAGAGAATCTTAGAAGCAGCAAGAGAAAAGGAGAAAGTTACCTACAAAGGAATTCCCATAAGACTGTCAGCTGATTTCTCAAAAGAGACCTTTCAGGCAAGAAGGGGCTGGAGAGAAGTATACCAAGTCATGAAAGGCAAGGACTACATCCAAGAATACTCTATCCAGGTAAACTTTCATTTAGAATGGAAGGGCAGATAAAGTGCTTCTCAGATAAGGTCAAGTTCAAGGAGTTCATCATCACCCAGCCTTTATTATATGAAATGTTAAAGGGATTTATATAAGGCATGGAGGGATATCAACAGGGGAGTGGTAGGGGGAGTGAGGGGGAAAACGTGCAGAGAATAAGTAACATAAATGGTAGGTAGAAAACAGACAGAGGGAGGTTAAGAATAGTATAGGAAATGTAGAAGCCAAAGAACTGATGTGTACAACTCATGGACAAAAACTAAAGGGCAGGGAATGTGGTGGGGGGCAGAGGGGAATAAAGGGAAAATGGAACAACTATAATAGCATAATCAATAAAGTGTATTTAAAAATAATAATAATAATGACAAGTCCAGGGAGCACAGAGAGTCCCAAACAAGATGAACCTAAAGAGGCCCACAATGAGACTCATCATAATTAAAACGCCAAATGTTGAACACAAGGAGAGAATCTTAAAAGCAGCAAGAGAAAAGCTGTTGCCTATAAGAGCTCCCATAAAACTGTCAATTGATTTCTCAAAAGAAACTTTGCAGGCTAGAAGAGATTGGTAAAAAAATATTCAAAGTGATAAAAAGTAAGGACCTACAACCAAGATTACTGTTCCCAGCAAAGCTATCATTTAGAATCAAAGGACAGATAAAGAGGTTCCCAGACAAGAAAAAGCATTCTTCACCACCAAACTAGTATTAAATGAAATGTTAAAGGATCTTCTTCTTTTTTTATGTTTTACAGTTATTCTAATTTAAAGGGGCTTCTTTAAGAAGAAGAAAATAAAAAATATAAACAATAAAAGAACAAAAAATACATACCTATCAATAATAGAATCTATTGTGACTTGTATGGCTCAGTGGACTGAGTGTTGTTCTGCACACCCGAAAGTCACCTGTTCAGTTCCCAGTCAGGGCACGTGCTTGGGTTGCAGGCCAGGTCCCCAGCTGGGGGTGTGCAAGGAGCAATCAGTTGATGCTTCTTTCTCACATCGATCTTCCTCTTCTTCTCTTTCTCACTGCCTTCCCTCTCTCTAAAAATAAATAAATAAAATCTTCTAAAAAATAATAATTGAATCTAAAAAACAAAATAAATGAACAAGCAGAGCAGAAACTGAATCATAGATACAGAGAATGTTTTGATGTTTTCCAAATGGGAGAGAAGTTGGGGGGATGGACGGAAATGATGAAAGGATTAGGAAGTCCAAACTGGTAGTTACAGAAGAGTCAGGGGGTTGTAAGGACAGCATAGGGAGTAGAGCAGCCAAAGAACATACATATGCATGACCCGTGGCCATGGACAACAGTGTGGGGACTACCTGGGGAATTGGGCAGTCTGGGTGGAGGGGGGAAAAGGGAGAAAAGTTGGGACAACTGTAATAGCATAAAAATATATATATAATTTAAATTTAAAGAAACAAACTTTGAAAAAAAAAAAAAGAAAGTAAAGTACCTTACTACCAACATAGGGACCCCCTTCTGAAATGTTACTGATAGATGGTCAGCCAAACGTTCCTTGAGCATTCCAGGAAGTGGGAACTCATTACTACCAGAGGAGGCCCATTGCATTTAGTGCAATTCTGATGGTTAGAAAATGACTCTCATTTAGTACTGAAATCCAGATGCTTTTTGCCATCAGTTCTCAAGCCCACCAGTCCCAATTCTCATTGTATTGAAACCCAGCAGTCTTAATTCTTTCTCCATCTCCTTCTGGTCTTTATCTAGAACAAAGGGACTTGATTTGTATATAAAATGTTAGACATTTCTTTTCTAAGGTACTACTTAATAAGAGCCTTGCAATTTCTCCATAAATTCTTTTATGAAATCCTTAGAGCAGAACAAAATATTTTGGATTAAATTCAATAATCCTAACTTAAGTAAAGTGATTATTTGCGTGTGCTGCTTTATAGTTCTTTTAACCATCCTTGGACTTAGGAACTTCCAGCAATCTGGCTTTCTCCCTGCACATCAGGAGCCCCTGGTCTCCCTCACAGATCTGTCCCCTTCTCTCAGGACACAAGGCTTAGAGGTCACTGCCTTCCATTCTGAGCCTCTCTGCAGGTTTGTCTTCTTTTCTTGGTGATTCTCTACTGTCATTCATATTGTGATTTGTTCTGAAATAGTATTTTTATCACCTTTCATTCATATCCTCATTTGGTAACCTCAAGTGATTAACTTAAATATGCTATGTTTAATTCACCCAAGCCTAACAAAATTATCTTCACTTGAGGCAATGTATTAGGTTGAACCTCCTGAAATTGCCATTTTTGTAGTCAAAAATGGTTGAATATCAGCAATTTCGAAGTAGTTCCACCTAGTATGTTACAATCGGCCTATATTTTACTTGGAAGGGCATTTGCCAATTTTTGAGAAAACAGGGGAGGATGTTGTCCTCAGGGAGTCAGAGGGGCTAGGAAGAGGTCAGGGTGAGGAATGGGTGGAAAGCGACCCATCTTAGTTTTGCATCTGTGCAGCTAGAAGCGGATAAAATTGCCTATCTCACAGAGTTGCTGGGAGGCTCAACGGTGGTAACGTTAAGTAAAACTGCCTTTAAGCTGTGAAGTTGGTCTTTTGGTTTCGTGCACAGGCTCGTATGCAGAGTAAAACGAAAGTGGCCCGGCTACCACAAGCCTTTACAATAGTATGTAGTAGGCCATAAGGTGAGATGATAGGAGGTGTGGAGTAACTAAGGGTCTCGGTGGAAGGCCTGAGTCTGAATCCTGGCTCAGCCCCTGACCAACTGGTGAGCACCAGACTTAAAGTCCACACAACAGGCCAATAGTGCTTACTTCCCTCGACTTCAACTCCCCAGCCTAGGCGTACCAGAGGCAATCCTTTAACGTTCATTTCCCTGCCTGCCCCATACCCCAGTTCTGATACCTTTATCGGGGTGAGTCTAGGGTGTTTCCAGTCTGAATCCATCTAGTTTCATCCACGGGTTTTGCAAAGGTCTAGTCTGCACCCTCCCCTTTCCCTCAGTTTTTATGCCTGGCCTATTCTGGGCCCCGTCTCCAGCCCACCAACGTCAGATCCATCTGGCTCCATGATGTCCCCAGAAATAATGGTTTATTCCTCTCTTCTAAGTTTCTTTTGCCTTCTACCCAGAGGGTCAAGATCGTATCTGATACATTTAAGCTGAAAATTCTTCTTCCCTGGCTTGCAGCTCAAGCACCTCTCAGTGATTCTCTTTCAGTGATTAGCTCTGTTCGTTGGAGGTGACATTTGGATCACACCAGAGTGATGGGCTGTGCGAGACTCTGAGTGTTGGGGCGGCTAGGAGTATGTCATTCTTCCATTCAAACAAGACAAAGCCAAAGGGGAGTCTTGTGAAACTGCTTTCCCTATTTCATTTTTAACTGAATTTCTCCCGCTTACCTGTCTCTGTTAGGATGGACCACAAATGGCTTAATGGTTATTGAACAACCATCTGGGAGCCCTCCCAGGATGTAGTTGCAGAAAGAGGGAGGTGTAGGTGCCATGCAGTTTGCACTCTTCCCCTCCCCGGCTTCCCCCCTTTTTTAAAGACTAGCATCAGCAACAATGGTTAGGATTAGCAGGCCCCAGGCCTGCTTTGTTCTTGGTGAGAAGTCTTGCCTGTGGCCGGCAACTTTCCCTCTGATATTATTCAGGATGTTTAAGGGCTTGGAATTGAAGCCTCAAATAGGAAGATGTCAGGCCAGGCCAGCTCCTCCTCTAAATATCTCCCAGAGCACGCTGCCTCCCAGCGCAGCCAAAGCAGGGGGAGGACATGTGCTGTCAAGGGAAAGAACTGATCTCTTGGGGCCTCCTGCCTTTCTCCTTTCTGTCGGAGCCTGCTGTGACTTAGCTCATGCCAAGGGCCCGTTTCAAGAGCACAGTTTCATGCCTCCTGGTGTGCACTGTAAATCTGTTAGATCTCCCTGCAGATGATGCTCGTTACCATTCAGAGGGGAGGGAGGATGAGGCCTGACTAAGCCTTGTTCCTCGGCACCTTGTGAGCCAGCTAATGGAGCCCAGAGCTAAGATGACAGTCAGATTTGATCCCAGACGGGGAACGCTGCCACCGATTGTGCTTTCTCAGGAGAGGCCGGAGAAGGTGGAGAGGAGGTCACCCCAGCAAACAAAATGTTCCCCCAAGAGAAGCCAATGTGATTTTCTCTTACTCAGAGCTAGCCAAGCCCAGACCACTTCCCCTCAAGAGCATAAAGAGATCAGAAATGACATGCACCAAATGTGGCTTGGGAAGCAGAGAAGGCAGGCAGTTGTCTGACTGCTGGGGTATGCCTGCTGTCTGCTCAGGGAAGATCATGGGTCAGAGGTGAGTGGATTAAAGGCCACAGCTTGAGAGGCTTTCAGCAGAGGCATTCTGATGCCACTTGGCAAGACAGAGTGGTCAGGGTCCTCTTCTCACCACCTCACTGCCTTCCCCTGGGTCACTTGAACCTTGAGAACAACTCCCCCGCACCCAGGACCTGTGAGGAATTGAAACTGCTTCTCGAACCCAAACCCCGCAACATGCTTATACTTGCTATTTTTAATACCAGCTCCCTGTCTTCCAGGAGCAGAGAGACCATTCACTCACCGAACAGCCTGTGCCCCTTTCTTTGTCCCTGCCATTGGGATGGGGTTGGGCTGTCTAGTTTTCCCACCATCGCCCACCAGCCCCAGTCGGGGTGTGGACTCTGATGTCACGCCCACTTGCTCACTTGCCACAAGGCCCCGTGGGCCTCGGGGGGCATGGTTTCCTACCTTTGTACTCAGGTGGGCAAACAGGTAATTGCCATTGCTGGCTGCCAGCTGCAGGGAGAAGACCTGGGCTGAAGATCTTGCTCAGCTCAAACTATTCCCGTGGCTCCTGTCTTGCTGCGAGTAAAAACCAAGGCCTTTGTGTGTCTGCAAGCATGCTCCTCCAGGACCTGCCCGAGAGCCTGTTCTCCGACTTCATCTCACCTGCCTCAGTTTCCTTTTGTTGCCGGGACAAATTGCCACAAACCTAGTGGCTGCAAACAACATATTCATTCCCCTACTGCTCCACAGGTTTAGCAATCCAGCAGGGGTGGCACTGGGCTAAAGCAGAAGCGTCAGCAGGATGGTGTTCCTGATACAGGCTCTTAGCAAGAAGCTGTTTCCTCGCCTTTTCCGCCCTCTAGCGTTCTTGGTGTGTGGCCCCTTCCTCCGTCTTCAGAGCCAGCACTGCTGCATCTCTCTGACCCACAGTCACGTCTTCCCCTGGCCACAGTGGGAAAGGTGCTCTGCTTTTAAGGAGTGTCATGATTGTGTTGTGTTCACCTGGATGGTCCAGGATAACCTCCCCATCTCAAGGTCCTTACCATAATCACATCTGCAAAGCCCCTTTTGCCATGTAAGGGAACATTTACAGGTTCTGGGGATTAGGATGTGGAGGTCTTAGGGGGACATATTCTCCCTACTGCATCCTACCACTCTCCTGACCAGCCTGCCTGGCTGAGCTATTCCCTGGTAAAGCAATACACACTGTCACCTAGCACCTGCACCTTTTGTTCCCCCTGCCTGGGGCACTGCAGACACTCTGGACCTCAGATACCTGGATGACTTGCTGCCACACTTCCTCCACATCTCTGCTCAAATATCACCTGATTAGAGAGGTCTTCTCTCACTCCCACCTCTCCCATCACACTATGTAGGCCTTCCCCTGTTTCACTTTTCCTCGTTGCATTATTCACTACCTGACATATTTATTCATGTTTATTGTCTATTCCTCCCACTGCCCTACCCCCAGATTCTCCCTACAAGTGCAGGAATTTTGTCTGTTTTGTTCATTGCTCTATCCTCAGCATCTAGAACAGTGGCTGGCGTATAAGAAGTTCTCAGTGAATACGGGAGGGAGGAAGAGAGGGAAAAAGGGAGGAAGGGAGGAGAAGGGAATGGAAGGGTGGAAGGAAGGAAGGAACCCCTGAGGAGTTCATGAGTGAAGGACCAGGCTCAGTGCATTCTCTGTCCCCTAAGAACTATAGAGGAAACCAGCTTACGCTTTAGCAGGAAGGAGCTTGAGGATGGGAACAGGAAATTCTGTTCTGATGGTAGGAATTCTGATTGAGGAAGTCTTTGAAATTCTATTTCCTGAAAAGTCTTCTCTGGGGACACATGGGCTCAGCACCCCTCATTCATTTGGAATTGTTGAAAAGTCAGAAATATAAGGATGGGCAGTACTTCCCACATCCCTCCTAGTATTGAAGTCTTCAACAAACTGACTTGAGTTACATCACGGCAAAATGCACTTGACATTCAATGTATCAGAAACCTCTCCATCACGCCTGTGCGTCTACATGCTGCTGCAGCTGCCCCTGCCTGTGGGAGGGAAGGCAGCGTTGACCGTCGGAATCGAAACGCCGTCCTTCCCAGTGGACACTTGGCCATGGGAAGCCTTCCTAAATCGAAACTCAGTCGAAGTGGTAGACTGGCGCTTCTACTGCCCTACTTTGGGAACACTTTGACCTACTTAGAAGCAAACGTTTCTGGAAATGGACAGAACCTGGGCTGAGTTGTTTTTAGCAACTCCAGCTGCACCCACCTCTCACTTTGATAAACAGCTCGCCTCCTCCTGCGCACAGGCGGCTGCTGCTCAGCGTAGACCTCCAGGAACCCGTCCTGGCTGCCCGCGGCCCTGCGCCTTCATCCCACAGAACACGAACATTGGCTGTTCTGGGGAGACATCTGGGTCTTCTGTGAAATCCCGCAGTCTTCATCAGTACTGTCTGAACCACCCCCGCAACCTGGGGCCTGGTACAGACCCGAAGGTGATCAGTGAAAACAAAGAGGATGATTGACGGGATGAGCTGGAGCTTAGCTTTCTTGCGGCTGAGTGAGATAGGCAGAGAGAGGCAGTCAGGTGTCCGATGGGCAAGAACAGAAGAACCCATTTACACGTATAGGATGAGCTAAGTGATGGCTTAGTCACTGGAGTCTGGGAGCTGTCACCAGGCGGATGGTGTTACCCGCAGTGGGGCAGCGGCTAGACCACGCTCAGTGGGGATAATTAGAAGAGATGACTGTGCATAATGCTGGCAACCAGCTTTTTCTGCAGACACTATTAAAATAGTACATGTTACTTTGGATTAGTTACCCACACAGACATTATACAATTTTAAAAGATATATTTAGAGTTCAAATTAAATATTGCATCTCCTTTCTATAATCTTAAGTGTTTCTGGTCACTGATGATGATCTCAGTTCCTCTTTTTTACATAAAGACAAAACCTCTACCTATGTCCACTCCCGGTCTGTCTCCAGTTTCCCTTTATGGCCACAGGAAAAAAAAAAAATGGAACGCAACTGCATCTCCTAGAACTCACCCTGTTCTTTGTCTAGGGAACATGTCTTATTCACTTCATGTTTGTCACATAAATTTCATATATATATTAACATATGTAAGCTATTGCAGAGAGTAGATGTTCAGAAACCAACCATTTGTTGAATACACGATCAGTACTTGGCAAGAATCTTAGAGTTTTAAGCCACAGTCATAAATGAAAGCCAGGACAGGGTAATTTGGGGAAAACTGTCAACCACCAGCCCGTTGACAGGCCAGAAACCTGCGCAGGGAAGATGTCGATTAAGGAACGTGCGGCTGGCAGGTGAAGAGCGTAACAGGCGGTGGAAGGTAAGTCGAGGGAGTGTGAAAGCGTTTGAGTCCAGGTGCTTCCCAAACTCTGTTATGGACATGCAGGAAGTAATCCCGGAGTATGTGAAGGTGGCCCCAAGGTCAGTGGTTCTTAACTCTTAGTTCACATTGAAATCACCCGCAGAGCTTTTTAAAACTGTAGAAATGAGTCTGGATCAGAGTCTGGGAGTGGGTGCTGGAAGTGAGATTCACTGCTGGAGGAAAAGGCGGGTCGTTGGTGGGTCAGAGTGGGCGGATCGAGGAGAGCGGGGCCTGTCCTCCGTGTTCACCAGCATACGGCCCACAGCCCGCTGCGCCTATTCGAGCATGCTCGGTAAGAGGTGTGCACTGTGCTTGTCACAGTGAGGGGGTTCTCAGCAATGTCCAGTCACAGTGGCTATTCCTCCTGTCCCTGGGCTGTGCTCTCACTAAGAAATATGGGAAGTGCGATTTTGAAAAACTCTGTTCCTATAAATCAGAAGAGAACAATCCTAAAGGAAATTTGCCACCACATATGTCAGTCAGTGCAAAGGGCAGACGCCTGAGGTCGTGGTCCAGCATTACCGAAGCCTGTGGCTGACTGTGGGGAGAGGGCCCAGCGTGGTGGTTTACCTGGCCAGCATGTCGGCAGACTGCGACTGTCAGGAATTCTTTGGGGTCCACTGCTGTGAGGAATGGAGATGAGACATAAAATAGACACATAGGTAGGTAGGACACCTTATTCATATAAAAATGGACTTTGACTGGAGGCATCACTAAAGACAAAGTCTGCCAAAGGTAAGGATAAGACTCAGCCATCTGTTTGGAAATTAAGAACACTCTAAGAGATTACTATAGCTCCAGGGTTCTTAGCCTGAACTTTGGGAGTGGGTGGCTAGGTATTTGAAAATCCCGAAATTAAAGACATTCAACTATCTTATGTACCCCTCACAAAGGGAGTTTATTGGGGGCTCAGATGAAGTCCAGGGATCAATAATACTTGGGGGGAAAGTGTATCTAGTTATTCAGATATTATCAAAACTATCCTCTCACTCTTCCTGTCCCTCTCTCCTCTCTCTCTGTCTGCCTCATCTCTTTCATCCAGGTTGGCTTTATTCTCAGGAAGTTTCTTCCTGTGTGGCTATGGCATGCTGGCCTCCAACTGCTTTAGGCTAACACGGTACCCACTCAGAAATCCTGTGGGAAGCTGCTTCCCCAGTCGTTCTTGCTAAGATATCACAGTGTTTGCTCATTGGCTGCAACTGGATTATGTGCTTACACTGAGCCAATCCTTGTGGCTGACCGGCCAAGCACAAATCATGGGCCCAAACTTGGAGCGGGGGCGGGGGGAGGGGTGCAGTGCAGTCAGCCATGCCCCAAAACAAGTCCTGACGATGGAGGAGGACTGGTTCCTTAAAGAAAAATCAAGATGCTATTATCAAAAACAAGTGAGCATAGATCACAAAAAGATGGGGGGAAATCCTCTAAGCTAGTGGTTGTCAAAGTGTAGCCACCTATAGCAACAATATCAGCATTACCTGGGAACTTGTAGCAATGGAGATCCTCAGGTCCCACCCACACCCGCTGAATCAGAAACTGTGGGAGCCTGGCCCAGTCACCTGTGCTTTAATTCACCGCCCCGGTGATTCTGATGCACATTCGAGTTTGAGAACCACCATGTTATACCAACCTGTGCTACATATTACAAGCACCTAGGAACTTTTAAAAATACTAATGCCCACCTGCACCCAAAGTGAATTAATCTGAACCTTGAGGCAGTGCTGAGGGTGGTAGGGGCTGGTGGGGGAAGAGCCAGGCATCAGAGTTTCCTAGTCTTGGTTCCACCCTAGAATCACCTGAGAGCTTTATAAAAACAAAACAAAAAAACCTAATGCCTAGTATTTGCTAAAGTTTCCCTGATGATTTTAATAAGCACCAGTGTTTAAAAACCATTGCTCTACCATATCCCCTCTAAATTGTCTTAAGGATATCTATCACGTTAAAACATCTAGATGCAGGTTATAGGATTCAGGCACCTATTTTCTTAAATCCCTCAACTCAAAACTTGGTCAAATATCCGGTGTTGATTCCCTTTTCATTTGCGTACATGAAGAGTCTGTCCAAGTGGCTAGCTCTGCCAGGGCTGGGATCATTTTTGTTCACCAATGTAGACCCGACACCCGGAACAGAGCCTAGCACAGAGCATCCAAAGAGGCGGATTGGGTGGATAAGCCAAATATCTATGGATTCTTGTGTCACAGCCCCCGTGCAGTGAATCACAAGCAAATAAATTTCAATTTTAGAAGGGGTGAAGGTGCTGGCCATTTTCTGTCCTGGGCTTGCAAAGAACAGCAAAATGGGTGTTCTCTTTGGCGATAGGAAAGAGAGAACTAGACAATAGTACTGGCTGCCACGGATCAGAACTGAAACCCAGGATGACTGTGATCCTGCAGTAATTCAATCCGGCAAGACAAGACTGACCAATAGTCGGCATAATCGGTGAACCAGGAATCTGGGGTGCAGGCTGCATAAGCAATTTGAACTTTCTTTTCTCTGTTTTGCATGTGGAACACCAGAGGCGTGTTTCCTGCTCAACAGTGAGATTCTTGTGTAATTCTTTCCGGAAAGGCCGTCAGGGAGATGACAGTGGTAGGATTGGAAGTTAGATTTCGTTTTCCCTTTGAGGTAGAGCGTTTTAGAGTTCCTTTTTAGAGTTAAACCATCAAAGCCTCGTCATAGTTCATTCGCTCAGTTTACTCAGATGTAATGCAGGACCCTACCTGACAAGGTTTTTTTGTGTGGACAAAAGCAATTAGGAAACTTTTTGGCACATGTAAATGCTCAAAACATGTTAGCAATTGTTACTCATTAAGTTGTCTGCTATCATTTACTGAGCATCTACTGGGTCCCAACCACGAGGCTGATGCTGCAGCATATAGAAAAATAAGGCACAGCCATGGCCAGGTGGCTCAGTTGGTTAGAGCATCATCCCATGCACCAAAAAGATTGTGGGTTCAATGCCCGGTCAGGGCACATGCCTAGGTTGCAGGGTCAATCCCCCCATTGGGGTGCAAAAGGGAGGGGACTGCTTGATGTTTCTCTCACATATCAATGTTTCTGTCTCTCTGTCTCTCTCCCTCTCTCTCTCTCTGAAATCAATGAGCATATCCTCAGCTGAGGATTTAAGATAAATAAGGCACAAATCTAAACAGTTCAAGCTCAGAAAGGAAACCCCAAATTCTGGTAATTCCTAGAAGTCTTGTCCCTTGGCTATCTTTCTCTCGGTGGGAAATGGTTACCTGAATGATCTTCTGTTTCTTATTCCTCTAACAAACGCCCCTGTTTTTCTGATGAATGAGGCGTCCGTGCTGGATGAGTGTGGCATGTTTCCAGCAATCCCTCTTTCTCAGAGCTGGACACAAAGGAGTGGGAGGTGGCCTGCGAGCGATAAACTCACTCACTCTTAGGTGGGTCCATTGATGCGGTCCAGGTAGGCTTCATGGGAGGAGGGGGGATACGGGCTTGGCCTTGAAATATGAAAAAGATTTAAAGAAGAAAAGGACAGGGATACAATAAAGGAACGACGGCTCCACTGGGTGTGTGTGGTGGTGGTGGTCAGTGGAAGTCTGGGCAGAAGGAAGATGTGGGGAGTTTCTCTGCAGCCATCCACGCACCTGGAACTGTGCAGCATCTCTCCGGCAGGTGCTTCCATGGATAGGTCTTTTAAAATTCTATTAGCAATCCTTTGTCCTTCTCTTGTTTACTTTTTTAAATGCTTAAATTGAAGGTCAAAAAACTGCAGTGGCTCACCTAAGGTCAAACAGCTAGTAGGTGGCAAACAGCTTTGAACTTTGGTTTTATGACTCCAAATCCAGAGTGCTTTCGAAAAACATCATTACAGCCCACAAGCAGATAAAAAAAAGTGAGGTACTACTACCAGTATCAGCATGAAATATCAAAAGAGGAAAAAGAAAAGCGATAGTGGAGGTGTTTTCCATGCAGAGCAGGCTGTCGGTGTTTGAAGGCTGAGGGGAAGGAGAAGTTGAACCTGTTAGAGAGAAAAAGCGTTATTGAGCCTTGAACCTAAATCTGCTCCTGTGCCACAGGGGGTGTCCAACCTTTTGGCGTCTCTGGGCCACTTTGAAAGAAGAAAAGTTGTCTTGGGCCACACATTAAATCCACAACACTAACAAAAACTGATGAGCAACAACAAAAAAAGGTTTTAAGTAAATTTATGATTTTGCGGTGGGCCACATTCATAACCATCCCTGGTCGCGTGCCACCACTGGTCGCGGGTTGGACATCCCGTGGGGTGGCCTTCGGGGAAAGGAAGCTGCACAAAAAGGAGACGCATCGGTTTTGTGCCAGGGGCTTGGTGTGCAACAGACCGTCCTCTCTCCCTAGCTTGCCCCGTGGCCACAGCCGCAGGCGGCAGGCACTGCTGAAGGCTCCGAGCACGAGGCTGCCCCGACTCCGGCAAACAGCTGGACTTTGGAACTCCGCCCCCCTTAGGCCCTCCTTCCCCGCCCGGGCCCCACCCCTCCTGGCTTGAGCTCCCAGAAAGTGAGACAGCGACCGCGGTGTCCGGAGGGGACAGCTGGGAGCGACTTCGCGAGGGCGAGAGCTGGCTCCGGGGCCCCGAGCTCCCCTGCGCTGCTGGCGTCCCGGGCCATGCTGGAGCGCTGGGGCCGCGCGGCAGCATGAAGGGCGGCGAGCGGGTTTACGCCCGAGGTCCCTCTTTGGGGTGGCTCTTTGCTAGGTGCTGCTGTTGCTTCCCGTGCAGAGGTGAGTGGCTGTCGGCATTTGCGCCCCTTTAGCCAAAGACTGGGCCGGCTGAGTGCAAGGGAGGGGTGGGAGGGCTAGGACTGGATGGTGGGAGGGCGGCAAAGGGAGACAGTCTGCTGTGAACCGCGTTTATTTCGGTTTCCCTGACGGAATTCGCGCGGGCTCTCTCTCAGCGCTGGGTTCTGACTTGCCTGCGGAGCTGCCGTTTGGAAACTGTTATTTACCGGCGATTTTTGGATGTCAGGGCGCTAGCCCGCAGGGGAGCGGGGCGCGGTGCCCCGATGGGGAGACGGCGCTCGGAGCGGAGTGTGTGGCCCCGCAGTGGCGGCGCCGCAGTTCCCTGCTCTCATTTACATATGGGTCTCAGCTGCGGGATTAGCCGATGACTCCCAGCTATAGGAATGCGTTTGACACTTGCCTCTGCACCAGGAACTATTTTTGCCAAGTGACAATTTTCTTTAGGGACTGGAGCTGGCTTTTCTCTGCCTGGGTTTTCTCAAGCCTAAGTAGGTTTGCAACTCTGGGCCAGAGTTTGACTCATTAATTAACCAAGAACTTTTTATGTACCCAATTAGGACTGTATTTAATTATTCTGCTCATTTTAATGTTGTTGAGGAGACTTTCAGGAAGCCACTAATCTCCCCCACTCCCAATCAGCCTGCAAAACAAGACGCTGAGAAGTGTGACAGGGGAAGGCTATCGACTGGGTAGCCTCTCCTGAAAAAGAAATCCAGTTTTCCTAGATAGAGTGAGCAGATGTTCCTAGAGCGGTCCTGTCACTTTAACACTTCAGCTTGGAGGGTGGGGGGGGGGGGAGAGACTCTGTTTCTGTGTGGTTAGAAGTGAGACACAGCCTCTCACTTGACATTTGCCCTTTTTAAGTGTCATCTATTGGACCTGCCGCCTCCACCCCCATGTACAGTGCCCCAGTCTCTGTCTTCATTGTTGTCTAACAAAGTCCAAATGGAACTTCTCTCTTAATTACTGATGAATAAACTTTATCCAAGTAACCCTTTACCATCTTCTGTGCCACACATACACCCTGACATATGCCCCATCCTGAGCAGACATAAGGCTACAAAAACTAATTAAATCTGAAGGACATTTCCCCAAATCAAAAATGTTCATAATCCCAACATTAGACTCTCTCAATCTGCATTTAATTAGAACAGCCCAGAACTGTGTGGTAGCTATCTCTAAGAGTCAGAATTCAGATGGAGAAAAAATCATAGAGGGCCAGGACCCTCACAAAAATCCAAGCCTAGTTCAAAGACACAACCAAGGTCAGAGATTGAAAGAAAGAAGCATTAAAAGGGCAAGAAAGCAGGAAACAGCCAAAGGGAGTCTGAGTGGGTGGGTTTTGCTCTGCTTTCATGGTGAAGGGTTTCCAAGCAGGATTTCTTGGGAGTCCATTTCCTGTCCAAAGGCAGAATTCGGGGGCTTGGGCGCTTTTCCAGATGCGTGGCAGCCCAGCTTCCCTACAGAGTAATTCTCTCGGGTCTCTCCAGCCTTGCTTTGTTTGTGAATCGGCCTGGCTGTCCCTCTGAGCTGTGGCGGAGGAGGGGGTGGGTAGCGGGTTTGGGGCGCCTGCTGGGCTGCCTCCTGCCTGCAGGATCGGGGAAATTGGAGGCTGCAGGCTCTTTGGCTTGGAGACAGGCACAGAAAGAAAAGTGGTGTCAGACAAGCCAGAGCTGGAGGAGGCCATTGACCCTTAGCTGAACACTGAAGGACCAAGAAGGCCCAGCAATGAAAGCAGCTTTAAAGGGAAAAGGAGGGTAACAAATGTGGGTGCTTCCTCTTTACTCCTTCATCTTTCCTAGATCAGAAACGTGAAGATGGAAAACTGGGGCTCAAATCTGAGAAAGATGGTAGGGAAGGTGAGTTAGCCACCCTTCGAAGAACTGCTGGCTTCGGCTAGGCGGGTGATAGTATCTGAGGTGTTGGGGCACTTCCCCCGGGGCTTCTGCAGGCTTCTCCAACTGAAAAGGGAGATCTGAGTCACCTGGCATGTAGGCATCTTTCAGAAGCAGATTGAAAAGATAAGGTCTTGTATTGAGCTTGAATACGTCACCCAGAGCCCCAAAACTATATGAGGAAAAGTGATGAATTACATCACAGAGAAGGGTTCAGGGAACTTCTGAGAGGCTGCATAGACTGGAGGGGTTTGATGAAAGGTGATCTTTCCTCCCGACCTTGATATTGGTATTGAAGGTCTGCTTCCCTTTTCAGTTAAACCAGTTTCTCTGGTTGGTTAAACTTAATGCAATTGAAAGGCAGCTTCCCCTTTTCAGTAAAAGAAGGTGGTTATTGGGTCTCTATCTCTTCTCCTGAGAGAGGTTGGCTCTTTCCTATTCCTCCAGTAGCTAATGGGTTGGCACCCACCACAATGGATCCCAACTCAAGGGGCCTTCACTAACTGGGTTCTAGTCCCTCAGGATTTAAAGAACACTTCCTTGTAACGTCTAAGGAAAAGGAACCAAGAGGAAATGGAATGTTCTGGTTATTTTTGACTCAAAGCTAAGTGAGGCATCCTGGACTATCTTGGTGAATCCTACGTGGTTGTAGTTGTTAGCACTAGAGTAAGACTCAAGGACTTAGTGATGTACTTGTGTGGCCTTACAACACCGTATTTAAGAAAAGTATGGAATAAAGTTAGTTGAGCTTGTCATTGGATTCAGACAAGTGAGAAAAGCAACAGTCTGTTTTTCTCTTCCAGTTTTTGATTCTGTGGAGCATGCGAATGGTGAGGGGGCTTGATGAAAGGTGAGCATTCTTCCCTACCTTGAAATCAGTGTTGAAGGGCGGGAAGACAGAGAAACAAGGGCGGGACGGACATGGGGATCAGGTGCGAAGGAAGAGGACAACAAATAACATTTATAACTGCCTTTTTGGAAGTGAAAAATAGCCAAGAGTGAGGTAATGGCAAGCGTGTGTCTGAAGAGTGATTTATCACTGATGCCCCACTCTGTGGGAAGTTTCAGGATCGCTTTTGCTTCTCCTACTTTCCTTTAAGCCCAAAGAAGTGGGTCAGTTCTTGATTCTCTTTTCGTTATCTTAAAATTTTTTAAAAAACAACTGGTTTCAGAGTGACAAAAGGGATTTCAACCCCCCTGGAGGTTGCTAGGCCATGGGTTGCAGACTGGAATTTGTGACTTCTTAGATCACGAATCCTAGAGCTCTTTCTGACCTCACTAGGATGGAAGCCAGTTTTAGAGCCTTGAATTTTCGGGTTAACTTGTAATTAACTTTGTGGACGTG
This sequence comes from Micronycteris hirsuta, assembly GCA_004026765.1. Lineage (NCBI taxonomy): Eukaryota > Metazoa > Chordata > Mammalia > Chiroptera > Phyllostomidae > Micronycteris > Micronycteris hirsuta. The sequence continues at coordinate 60,507 of PVJI01002100.1, forward strand.
GACCAAAGTCCCGTCTCAGAAACCTTTCCTGATTATGTCCTCCTCTGCTCTCTACCGTGTGGGGGGGTTACTTACACTTATTTATGGCTGCACTGTTGTCCTTCCATCTGAAGCGCATCATGTGTCCCCATTTGCACTGTGAGACAGTGAAGGAGTCTGCGTACCTCAGAAGAGATGGAGGGGTGGTGACTTAGCCAGGCGGAATCAGCTCAGGGCGAGGTGCTGGGATCTCGTTCCCATGGCTGTTTTACCAGGAGGGCAGTTGGGTTCCAGCTTGATTCTGATGTCATGAAGTGTGGATGAGGGTTATGGGGGTTCACAGGGCATCCCAAGGCATTCTCATCCATAATTTCTTTTTCTTTCCCTACTTTTCCCCAGAGTCACTAAGCAAGAACATTGACTTGATGTGACATCTCTTCTTTGGCCCACAGATTAATACAGCTCATTTTATAAACTGGATTTAACGTGTGAAACCATGACTCCAAGTTCCTTTAGGAAGGTGCTGATGACCTCAGAGAGGAGCCCTGTGACCCTGTCATTTACTATAATTCACCACCCAAGGGACAAAATCCTTGGGACCTTTTGTTTCTTCATTTTCCAGGAAGTGCCTTTATCATGAGGAAAATTGAGTTGACCATTTAACACGTATGTTTTTCCAATATACCTTCTGGGGTTCTCTGCCTTCTAGGGACATATCCTAATTGGAGGAGAATTACCACACATACATATCCTGACCCTAACCCTAACTCTAACCCTACCCAAACCCTATGCTTCTCTTCTCGTACCCGATTCTCTGACTGGGGAAAGTAACAAGGGTATCAGTTATTACCTGGAGAACAGTACCGACTGCCAGTCAGAATGGAGCCTAGTAGAACTGGGAGTGTGTGGGTCTGATGGGGTGGGGTGGAGATTGGAAACTGAAGCTGAATGTCCCTCTGGTACTGCTGTGGATCCAACAATCACGGACAATGCTGGAGGCGTGTCACCTAATGGTACCACGTGCGACAGGGTGGTAAGTCCTAACGTGGAATGAAAGTGTAAGGTTTCAAATTCGATCTGTGTTTTTATGTAAAGTAATTTAAAAGTTAAAAAAAAGTGAACACTGGAGATTCACTTCTGAGCCCAGACAACATTGCAGGCATTCCTGGCTCTGGAGTCGTATCGTTGGGATTCTACTTCCTGATGTTCCTTTTGAGAATCCTGATGCACTTTCCTTCTGCCCTAAAAATACCCGCCATATTTCTGAAGTGCTGCTCATCTGTCAGTGAGTGAGAAGCTGCATGGCCTGCCTTCCCCTTCCAACCAAATCCCTGGTGTTTCTTGAAGGAAGACCCCAGATATTAAAAGCCTGGAACTGAAACCCGAGGAGGGCTGCTCAAGCAGAAGGGACTAAATCATGGAAAGTTAGAAGGCACCTTAGAGATCATTTAATAGATCTTCTCCTTTATTCAGGAGGGATCTGAGATCCAGCCACTTGGTTGCAGGCTCAGAACTACAACTGTCTTCCTGTGCTCTTTACTCATCTCCATTACTGTCTTCTGGGCATACAGTTTCTCTTCCTCTGGGCAGAGGCAAGGCTGACCCATCTGAGAAGGGTAGAGGCAGTCCCCGACCTAGAACCTGGGTGCTGTTGACTGCAATGCTTTGTAGTTCTCGGGGGTCCGGGATAGGGTGGCTGCATTGCCTGCCACCATTTGGAACTGGACCTGCCCGGTCTGCCTTGAGTGGTGGCTGTTCTGTCCCAAGACCACAGAAGGCAGATCTGTCTTTTCCAGAGCAGCTTGTGCACGTGTTCTTAATAAATGTCTCCTGATGTTTCCCCTCCGGTTCCTTTCCCCTCTTCTTTCTTGTACCTTTTCTTGAAGTGGACACTTTCAGGTAGAAATGAATCAATAAATTACATTCCTATAATTCCATCTTTGAAGGGCACTAATTTCAATATAACACACTGTGTTTTAATTCATTTGAGAAATGTTTATGTGCTCACTGCCTGCCAGCCCTGCGCTAGGTATTGGGGGAGAATGGATGGGGGATCAACTGTGCTGACCTCACTGGGCTGTTGTGAGGATTAGTTAAGATAAGGTATGTAAAGGACTTGGCATAGCACCGGGTACATGAAGTGCCTATGAAAGGTTGGCTGCTGATGGTAACAGTAGATGTAATACTGGACATACAGCCTATCCTCAGGGGCTCCTAATAGCTAAATTTGTGTGGGTCCTCTTGGTGGTTATACTATTAATTTAAGTTTGAGAGCAATTTAATGGTCTTGGCTCAAACCATTGTCAATTGTGCATCCCTGCTGTGGAGATGTCACTGGCAGGAGGAAAGCCTGTGATCTAGAAGTAGGGATTTTCTTCTTTTAAAATTAAACCAATTTTGGAAAAAAAAAACCATAGAACACTTCTAGTATTATAATCACTGCGGTACATAAAAGAGCATTCAAAAGAAGATACTGGCCAAAAAAAACACAAAACCCTAAGAATCCCTAAGTTATTCTTCTCTGAGGGGAAACACAAAGTATAAGAATTGGAGAATAGTTACAGCAATTCTGAAGTTTAGATCCTGAGAATGTATATTCTCTAAAAAGCCATCAGTTATTCTCTGCCTATCCTGAGACTTGGGCTACATGTTTCTCTTCACTTCAGCCAAGATTTATTGCACATCCCTTATGTGCAAAGCTTTGCTGGTTCTTCTTCAGGCTATTTTTACCTGGATAAAAATGATAACCTGCTGCCCATAACAGCCCCCAAGATTTTAGACATATCTCTGTGGATTGGCAAATATCTTCTCTACTCCATGTAGGTTGGGGGGCACGGGTAGTTTGGCGCCCCACTTAGTGAATATTGGAGCACACCTTTGGAGGGTGACAGAACTTTCTGTGTTGGACTTCCTGGAAGGAGGGGGGCCCTGGTTACACCTCTGAGTCGGCTAGAAGGCTGCCAGGTTGGTTTTAGCCAGATAAAAGAGCAAAGATCAGAGTCACAAAACAGGTTGTCCCACATTCTTGCTTTCCTGGTTACTACAGTGAGGAAACTGTCAACCGGAAAGGAAGGGACACCTTGTCTGCCCCTAGATTGAAACAGTACCTCCTAAAACTTGTTTCCAGGTGTATCTGCTTTCTCTTGGGGTGGGATTAATTGTAGGCGAGTGTTTGTTCTCTCCGAGGACTTGGTGTGTAACAGGCTCTCAGGACATTCCCAATTTCTGCCCTCCTACCAGTAGAATCTCTGCATTGCTCCCCTGGAGAAACAAATGTTATCTCTCCCCATCCAAAGGGGGGACCAAGCCTCATTGTTAAAAAGAATTGCAAGCACTCTGCTTCTTCACAAATTTCAGGTCTCAGTTTTATATTGGGGCCAGGCCTCCTTTCCTTCTGTACTTAGAGCAGAGTTTCCCGAAACTGTGGTCACCGGTCACTAGGAAACCTGCTAGAAATGCAAATGCAGTTTCTCAACCCCTTCCATACAGAAACTCTAAGGTGGAACCCAGCAATCTGTGTTTTAAGAAGCTTTCCATCTGGCTTTTTTTCTTTGGTGTGTTCTATTCTCTCTCTTTGTTCTCTCTACCCTCATTACCCTCCCTCCTGCCTTCCCCCAGCTCCAGCAAAAGAATTCTGTAACCGAAGGCTTCCTGCTTCCCCAGAGAGTCTGGCTTTGAGAAGGGTAGAGGGAGGCCCCTCACTGTTCACTTTCACTTGCCTTGTGGGCCAGGGTGCGGGTGGTGTAGGAATCAGGAATCACCTACAATCACCTGCTCATTGAGTTGTTCATCCCCCACGGGTCGAATAAGGGAAGTCGTTGCATCCTTCTTCCCATTTAAGATTCCTTGCTTTTATGTTCTTTCCTTGTTATTCTTATAGCTGATTATGCTCACTATAGAAAAAAATCTAATTAGGCAAACAAAAGGATCATAAAAGCATAACGTTTATAGCATAATCCTAAACCATCTAGAAACAACTGTTACTTAACCACTTAATACAAGTATATATCCTTTTCTGTATGTTTACCAACCATTTTAAAATAAATGCGTCCATATTTTATATACTGCTTTATAACTTACTTTCACTTAATCTTCTGCACATCTTCCCATGTAGATGCATTTTCAGGATATTTTTAATAGCTGCAAAGTGTTTCATTACAAGACTTGAACTTGACAATGGTCGATTCAATATAATTGTTTAAGTTTGGTGGGAAGGGATGCAGAATGGCCCTGGGTTAAGAAATAGGTCTTTCCAGAATCAGACTATCTAGACAGACTGATTCTTGTCCTGGGGTTTCCATATCAACTCCCTACTTCCCACCTTTCCTTTCTACAGGGTATGATTTATTCCTCAGGAAGTTAATGTGCACAGTGGCTAGAGACACAAGGTTTGACCCCTTCATCCTTCACCTCGTCGGGTGGTATTAGGAATGTCCCGCGCCTGAGGCTTCTGATTGTGCAGTTGCTGTCACTGAACAGACCCAGGGATTCTCTCTCTTTTTTTTGAGACATGCTTCCAAAAATAGGTCATTTTTAAATTAATATAACTGGGAAAGGGAGCCTCGATTAACTTTTTTCTGCCTAGCAAATCATACATAAACATTGACAAATCATTTGGAAATACAGATAAATGAAGATAAAATTCCATTACCTAGAGAGAACCACATCAACATTTTGAATATATCCCTTTAGTCTTTTTTTCCATGTGTGTATTTGTTTTCAGAAATACGATAACAGCAGTGTTATAAACTTCTTTCACATTGTGTACTGAACAGGTTCTATGATGTGCCATGGATGCGCTCAGTAATGTGTGGGAGCCAGCTCAGCTCAGGTTGAGATTGTTAAATAGTCAGGACTTTGAAGCCACTGGTGCCTGGAGGTGGCCCTGGTGGCAGCATTTATACTGGGAAGATCACCAGACACTGCAAATCAAGGTGTTTTTTTTTTTTATTCAAAGAGCTGGTTTATCAACATACCATTAGATACACATTTTATCATATGTAGATATGGTTTGTTTTTCTTTTCAATTTCCCTATTTCTGGTCGTTTCTAATTTTTGCTATTGTAAACAATATTGTAATGACCATTGCTGTAGTTAAATCTTAGCATATCCCTATAATTACTTCTTTAGGATAAACCCCTAGAAGCAGAGTTCCTGAATCAAAGGACATCCAGAATTTTACGACTTTTTTCCCCAGTTACCTCCCAGGTTTGCATCCTTGGAAAGGAAGAGTGTGCTGTTTCTTGTTTTAAGAGGATTTATGAGCAACATCCTCTGGGACCAGGAGTTCCATGTCTCTCTATTGTTTACTTCTGTTTACATTTTCTGAATTAGTACTTTTTATATAAGGATATACCCTGGCTGAGAGTATAATAAACTAGTATTTTGATTCGAGGCTACATACTGATATGCAGGGTGTAAAAAATATTTCATAGTTGTTCTGGATTGAGAGGCAATATATTGTGATGATTAAGACATTGGACTTCGGAGCCAGAATGAATTTGAATCCCAGCTCTGCTACTAATCTGTGTGACCTTGTACAAGTTACATAAACTCTTTGCCTCAGTGTCCCCACCTGGAAAATGGAGATGATCAGAGAATCAGTCACAGGGTTTTACAAGGCTTAGATGGGTTGGCATATGTAAATCCTTCAGAACCGGCACGCGGTAAGTGCTGGATTAGTATTCGCACTGAGTGTACAGAAGTCTCTGTGGAGCTGTGCCACTGTCGCCTTCCAATGATTTCGTTAGTCACTTAATCATAAGAGAAATCGAGCTAAGCATTCTTTATCTCAGTCCCTAAATATCTGAGTACCATGTGGCAGGTTTGGAGCTAGCAACCATAGAGAATTTAAGATATTTCCATGCCCCTGAGGATCTTGCTGTATAACTTGAGAGCTGCTCCGTAGGTATGAAACAGTAAATAATAACCAAAAAAAGGGAAAATAGTTGCTGAAGACAGTAAGAGGAAGGTCCTGCCTGATGGCCACCGAGGCCGATGGGAGCACAGTGGCCGGGGTCATCTCCGAGGACTTCTCAGGAGAGGTAGGGTTTTCTTTGGGCCTAACGGGCAGGAAGGCCTTTTCAAATGACCGAGGAGACAGTGTGAGCAGAGCAGCAGAGACGCGCCGCGGACGCAGAGGACAGCAGGTCAGAACTGCCTTCCAGAGCGGCGCTGCCCAGTTCAGTGCCGTCAGCCGTATGTGGCTACTGAGGACTTGATAGGAGGCTAATTCAAGTTGAGAGGTGCTGTAAGTACAAATTACATACCACATTTCCAAGACTTAGTACCAAAAAAAATGTAAAGTATCTCAGTAACTTTTATATTGATCACATGTCGAAATGCTAATGTTTTGGAGATATTAGGTTAAATGCAATATATGAAAATTAATTGTATCTGTTTTTACTTTTTAAAATGACTACTAAAAAACTTAAAATTATATATGTGGCTCACATTTGTGACCTGTGTTATATTTCTGTTGGGTGAGCTATCCTAGAGTTTATGGTCCATGATACGTTGATGTGCCACAATAGAAGGTTTCCATCCGGCTATCCTTTCATGCCAGTCCAGGGCCAATCCAAGGCCATGCTGCCAGCTCTCTTCATACATCCAGGAGAATGGTGGTCTTTCTGATGCTTAAAGATGCCTTCTCACCTGAAACTTTCAAGAAAAGCAGTTATACATTTTCCTTTTTAGGAAAAATACTTCATGGGGAAACAAATGGGGCTTGAATTGTAAATTCTCCTCACAGAGCCCAGATTAGGCAGCTTTTAGGAACCCGATGAAGGAAAAGCCTGGAAAGAATAGTGAACAGGAAGAGAGTGACAGTGGGCTAGCACCTCCCAAACTCCCCTGCCCCTCAACTAACTGATTCAATCCAGTTCTGCTTCTTTATGTGACAAAAGCGTTGCTGGCCTGCAGGCCCAGGGTGTGAGGGAAAAGATGGGGCTATGTGGCAGCGTGGGGACAGCCCACTGCCCTGAGTCCTGGCTGAACCTGGGCAAGTTTCATTTTGTCATTTAGCTGAATGTTTGAATGTTCGATTATGTCATTCTGGGGAGCATTTCTCACCCCCATGTTTGTCCTCATGGAGCATCACCGAGGGCCTGGCTGAGCCCGGTGCCAGACAGGCTCTTGGGACCATCCCTCTATTTTTCTGGGGAGTGCTATGTTTACATCTTACGTGTTACAGAATACTAGAATTTTACAGAGTGTCAGATCATAAAGATCTGTTTTATCCATAGAAAGAGCACTTTGTAAAAGAAAATTAGTAAAATGCTATCATTCTGTCGGTAGCATATTGCTTGTATTTTATAGAGAAGACAGTGAAATATACATTAATAGTCCTGCTCTTTTGTTTGGGGGAATTGGGAGGGCAGAGGCACTGGATCAAGATTGTGGGAGACTCAACTCTTTGGAAGGAATCCAGGGGCGAGGGACCTCAGCGAACCGGAATCACTCCGCTTCCTGCAACTATGTCCTAGCCACCTGCTCTAGATTTGCTTTCACGGAAATCTGGCCCACAGTAGTAACTTGCATCTGGTGTTTCTCAGTGTCTGGAGGGACTCTGGGGGCACTTTACCACTCTGAAATCATACCCAGATTCCCAGAACCTAGCACTGAGGGATAGGTCTGGCTGGTCCTGATGAAATCAGGATCTGCCCCACTGGCCTGGTGTCTCCATACAAGGCCAGCCAACACAAGGAGCCTTCCTGTGACCTTCTAGGCCAGACAGAAGGTCAGTGTTGATCTGAAGCCAGGCCTGGACAGCCAGTGTGTTCCAACCTAATCGGCATCCCATTAAGGCCTCTCATAGAACCCAGGGGAGTCTGTGGCTGCACAGTACTCCAGGGTCCTTACCCACCGTGCCCCGGACTGATCATCTCTGGCTCTTCCAGGACTGGAGGATAATTGGAATCACAGCCAGTGAACAAAATGGACATGGCACAGCCCTTGTAAGTTTACAGTTTGGAGGGGACAGCAAATCTGTCTTACACACACAGACACACTTTTCTAAGTGTTCTTGAAGGGTACTATGAGAATATCTGTTAGTAAAATAGTGAAACAGAGGTGGGAAAGAGATGGAATTTTGATTGGGACAATAGGGGCCCTATCTGAGGAACTGACAAAAGTACCAAAGTCTTGTTACTATCATCCTACTGGCCTCCAGGTGGATACTATTTACATTCTGGACCAAGTTTAAAGAGTCTTCCTGAAAGGTTTTTGCTAAATATTATGGAAGAACACAAGAGAAGTAGAATTTAAAAAGCATAAAGCCAGATAGCTTTATGAAATTCACATTTCTCTCTCTTTTTAAAACTTGCAGAGACTTTGAAGTTTTTTTTAATTTCTTATTGATTTTTATTTTAATCCTCACCCAAGCATATGTTCATTGATTTGAGAGAGAGAGAGAGAGAGAGGCATCAATCTGCCACCTCCTGCACTTCCTGCCACCTCCTGCCCTGACTTGGGATCAAACACAGAGCCTAGGAGTGTGCCCTGACTGGGAACCGAGCCCACAGTCTTTTGGTGTATGGGACGATGCTCCAACCAACCAAGCCACTTGGCCAGGGCTATGGAATTCACATTTCTGATATGCTTGAAGCCGACTTGCGTCCAGAGCTCACGACTTGCGTTCAGTGCTATTCTTTGATCCATAGTCCCCTGTGGAGCCTGTACTCTGTCTGCAAAGGACCATTGCTGAGATCCTCGCTTCCTAATTGATGACCTGAGTCCTAACAGAGCTGTCATATTCCTACATATTTTGACAGTGGGATCCAGATTAAAAGGGCCAGATTCCCATTCACCATTCCCACTGGGGCTTTCCCACCTGGCTCTAGTTTTTGCTCTGAAACACTGACATGCACAGCTGCTGCCTCCTGCAGTGATACACCACTAAATATGCATGATGACAGATTTCAGCTGAGTCTAAGTGACTTTCTCTTGGCAATGTTATGCACTTGACTCTGCAACATGCAGGACATTGTACTCAACGGCCTCTGAGATCTTTCCCAGTTCTCCTTCCACAAAGGGATTTAACAACAGTGACAGTCCTATTGGTTTACTTGGATTCTGCCTGAAAGCAGAAGAGGCCTCAATAGCCCTTTTTTTTTTTTTCAGCTTTAAAAAATGTTTAAGACCCTGTTTCTTTGTGCTTTGGTTTGGAAATCATACCCCCTCCCCAGTTTAACTTCCATCCTAACCACCAAATAGTGCCTTCATTTAGACTTAGAGTGTAAGCAGCCAACTCTACCCGAGTGTGGATCTCCTCAAACAGCCAGCTTCCCAGCTCCTTCCCCGCGAGGTGTTCAGGCCTAAATTTAACCGTGACCTTGCATATGCAAGCCAGGGCTGCAAGAGCAAAATCAGAGCAGGACTGTTCTCAGTGTGTGACAAGGGTGTGGCGAGGGGCAGTTAGAAGAGAAGGCGGGTAAGGCTCCTCAAAAGGCCAGGTCAGTCCCTGGGGGGAGAAGAAGAGGAATTCAGGATGAGAAGTCAAGTTATTCCAAATGACTGCTGGAGTTTATCCCAGCTTGGCTGGGCCCCTTGGAGGAAGGCAGCCAAATTCTCCGCCCTCTGTTTCCTCCCACTGTAAAGTATCCACGACATAACTCACCTGGGTTTGTAATTACCGTGGCTTCCCGCCGAGCATTATACCACAAATTTTCTATTCATTCTTGTTCCTTATTCCAAAGTCACCAATCCCAGATTTATGAGATACAATCTGAACATTTTGTTATATAGATTTCAACCTTTGTTTGGTCATCTGGCTTTCATGTTTGTTTGGTTTGCATCCTTTTCTGTATTAACGGGCACATCCCTCAGAATCAGGGCCAGGTCAGTACCTGTAATTCTATCGTGAAATAACTTTGCAGATTTTTATACTAAAAATGTGTGAATGCAAAGCATTGAAACTGCTTTAGTTTGTAAAATTTGTCTAATTATAATTTAGTCACATCCCCAATTTGTATTTATAGTCATGATTAGCACCCTACGCAATAAAATTCATATGTACACATACATGTGACATTTTTAGAATGGTATCAGATTACAGATCAACTGGACCATCTTTATTTTTGTGTGTGATCTCTAACAAACAGAGGCAGGGCCAAGAGGCTTCCTTGAGTGTGTGCATCTTTCAGAAATGATTACATTTGAGAGGAGAACATCACAAAGAGTCTGGAGCTGGGATCATAACTCTCTCTGAAAATGCCCAGGTTAGCATCACAAACAGGGACTTGACTAAGAAGGAAACATGGGCCAGCTGGCGCCCTTGTGCTCGCCTGTCATTTTCTGTAAATAAACTAGAGGGTGTTTGGGGGCAAATGTCTCGTTAGCTCGGGTCTCTAAGGGAAGAGCATGAATCAGGGAGGGTCAGGCTGAGTTTCCATCAGCGCTCACTACGTTGCATTAGTCTAGTTACTCAAGTTATCCATGCTAATTTTTTCATCTTATACTTGGGAAAATAGAGGTGTTTATTTATCCCTAGAGTATTTGTGAGGGTTCAAATAAAAAAGGTGTGGAACGTGTGAGTGTTACTTGGCACAGTTGGGAGCTCGCCGGTGCACAGCATGCACTCCGTGGACGCTGCCTTATGAACCACACTGTTCTTTCCGGTTGCCAGATATTTTTCTGACTTACGGGGCAGCAGTTTTAGCTGAAACTTTAAGTGAGATGGGGGATTAGTGAATACTCTTCAATACTGGGCACTGGAATACTGTCCAGAAGAAAAGGCTGGCAACTTAGGCTTTTAATTACTGGCCTTTTCCCTAATTTTTTATTTTTGGGAGTGCCCCTGAGCAAAACAAGTTGCTGATCTGGTGGGTCATGGAATTGCTTTAGGGAGACAGTTTAATTAAGAAAGAGATCAAAGGTCTCCTCCCTATACCCGGAGGCCAGTGTGTTGGGTTCTTAAGCAATTCATGCAAGCCATTACTAAAGACCTTTGGATGTATTTATTCTAGGCCTCTGCCATTTAGAGTATAAAAGTGTGTACGCAGGTGTGCACACACACCAAAACATGCTTATATTAAGAGCTTTGCCTGGCTGGTGTGGCTCAGTGGATTGAGCGCGGGCTGGGAACCAAAGGGTCCCAGTTCAATTCCCAGTCAGGGCACATGCCTGGGTTGCGGGCCAGGTCCCCAGTGAGGGCCATGTGAGAGGCAACCACGCATTGCTGTTTCTCTCCCTCTCTTTCTCCCTCCCTTCCCCTCTCTCTGAAAATAAATAAATAAAATCTTTAAAAAAAAAAAAAAAAGAGCTTTGGTGGCATAGGACTTATCCTGTGCCATTATCCTGTATTCATGTCCAAAGTTGATCATCTTCGATGTGTTCCTTAATTACTACAATTATCTGCTGTTCTGGTAAATATTTGATCTGCCATTTATAGCTCAAAAATTTCTATTTCTGTCTATATAGAAATTTCTATTTCTATCAGCAGCCAATCAGGGATTGTTGTGTTCAGTAACCGCATTTACCACTTGTAGTTGAAAACAAAGAAACTTGACATTTTCGTTAAATGTATTACTGGTTAGATTTAGATTACTTTGTCCAATAGTGAAACTCACTTATAGACCTGCGTGTTCAGTGGAAAGGAGAGTCAAAAGTCCTCAAAACCGACTCTCTTTTAGCCTTTCTGTGCTGAGTCAGGTCATTTGATCATCCTTGAACTAATCCTCGTGACTCAGGGAATAAAATATCCCAGCTATGTTAGGACCCACTCCTGAGGGGGGTGAAGATGGAACTCATAAAGCTAAGACATCTGGGTGCTGGGGGGACCAGCAGGCTCCCTCTCTCTTGACCTGTGGGCCTGGTCTAATGAGAAATGGCGCAGAGTTTGTAGAAATCCCTCTGCCTCTTCTTTTGTATGTGCTCAGAGTACAGCATGACCACCTTGTGGAGAAATGACGGTGTGTGCAGGGGAAGCCTTGTAAAGAGGTAGCACTGGGACTGGGTCTTCAAGGGTCAGGAGAGATGTTCTTTATCTAGAAGTTATGCAAAGGAAGTAGCATGAGGAGGGACATGGCGTCCTGCCCTGGAATGGAGTGTCTGTGTAAATAACGAACAGAGCAATTTACCATGTGGTTCTATGGTATCTCCTTCCGTCTTCAGCTTTGGGGAGTCAGCCTGCACATTTCATAGATGGGAAGGCTGAGGCTCAGAGAGATTAAAAGATTTGCCCAAAAGCACGTGGTTAATAAATTGAGTCCTGGTTTCCTCTTATTATTCTCCTCTCTCTCCCCCACTTGCCCAACTGTCCAACTAGGTTCTATCATGGCATAAAGTTCTTATTGTTTTTAAAGATTTTATTTTTATTTATTTTTAGAGAGAGGGGAAGGGAGGGAGAGAAACAGCAATGTATGGTTGCCTCTCACATGGCCCTCACGGGGACCTGGCCTGCAACCCAGGCATGTGCCCTGACTGGGAATCGAACCGGGACCCTTTGGTTCCCAGCCCGCGCTCAATCCACTGAGCTACACCAGCCAGGGCAAGTTCTTATTGTTTTTAATTGCTGTTATGGAATCTGGTACAATTCTGTATTGCATCCCTGAGACTGTAGGATGGGTTCGCAGTCCCAGAAGCATCTTTGCCTTGCGGACTATTCCTTTTATTTGCATCCACAAACCCTGTGCCGCCGAAGCCCTTAACAGCAGCATTGTCTGGCACACACAGGCTTTCATACCCTAAATAGCAGAGACCTAGAAATGTTTGTCTCCTTTTGCCAACATCTGACTGTGATTATCGTTAACCACGGTCACACTTGTCTGTCTCTTAAAATAGTATTGACTCTCCCAAGGAGGCTCTTTCCCGTCGTCACGGCCCTTCAAGAACTGTCTCTTCTACCTGCCTCCTCCTCGTTTACTTGGCAGTCGTGATTCACTGTCGTTCATTTCCCTGCTCCCTGTGTTGATGCTCCTGAGGCCTTCCTTAGGACGTGAAGACCTCTCCTAGTGAGGGAGTTGGATTTCACCCCTCAAACCCCACCCGTTGACTCAGGCAATTGAAAGTATGCCTCTCCCTGAGATGTCTGTCAGCCATTCCTCCTTGCTTATCCTTGGCCCCTCCTGCAGGCCATGCGAATGTACAGGGGTTGAACTCCTCAGAGAAGGGTGGCCTAAAAGCCAAGCCGAGTCTGACCAGTGGGATGGACCTAAATGATATTTGAAATGAAATATCCCTCCTGCCCCCCAGCGTGAACATGAAAACTTCTGTCCTTGCTCTGGGGTCCTGTCTCAGGGAGAGTCGGTGTTCCCCTACGCTAGTCTGTTGGGTTCCTTTGCCTCTTTTTTTACTTTGAGCTTAATGAAAGTAAACAAGGAAGACAATGAAAAGCTGTTTTTACCTTATGGTTTCTGTCTGTGCATTGCCCCAGCTTCCCCCACCTCCTAGACTGATAATACATCGTACCGAGCTAGGAAAAACTGCTACCACATGGAGTCTGGTGGTCTTATTTGAGAAGGTCTTTCCCAGAGCCTCGCTAGGGTAAAGGAAATGAACAGTGTCAGCTTACACACACAGTTCTGTGTTGTGAGCTATAGACTTGGATGCTGTCACAAAGAGATCCCTTTTCATGTGGGTGGCAAACACTAAAACCCACAGAGTAAGGACTCTGAAAAAATAGATTGCTTTCCCATTTTTCAAGCCTACCCTATGATTTGAACAGTGTGTTCCCTAGAGTGGGGGCGTGGAGGTCACCCACTGAGCTCTGGCAAGAGCCACTCTTGGTGCCAGTGTCGGACTATGTTGTTCTTCCCAAACCACAGAGGTTGTTTCTGCATAACCTTGAGACAGTAGGACTGAAAGTTGAGGTGCCTAATGGTGGAAAATAGACTTGGGAGATGAGGGTTGCAGATGAGCTATGAAAGCCCTATAAATATTTTTATGACCATTAAACTAAATTATCTCACTAAATAAAGAGAATGAGTACTGTGCAATTTTCATTCTATTGGGTTAGAAATAGTTCAGACTTCTCTAACTGGAAATTTAAACTAGATATTTTTAAGTTCATACTTGTGTGTGCAGATAAGAGGTACATTAGATTTTCACCTCCACCCCTGGCTGTGGTCCTTCATCCGAACTATGTAACCGTGTGGGTTTCGGAGTCGGGCGGACCCACCTGGAGTGCTGGCTCTGTCATTTGTCAGCTCTGCAACCTGCCGTGTGAAGGGCGTGGCTTCTCTGTGGTCATAATAATAGCACCCGTGTGCGGGACTGCTGCACGGTGTTACCGGACGGGGCGGTGAAATGCGTAGCATGTCTGTCGCGTTCTAAGCTCTCAGTAAAGGGTGGCATGTAAAACGCAGATGTCAGTGTTGGTCGTGATTGCACACTGTTAAACTTTTTGATTTTTAAAAATTTCTACACTAATATTATTTTCTTCTATAACTAGAACATATTAGATTACAACAAAAGGCCAAGTGGATCAAAGCATCGCTAAGTAAAATCGTGACAGACCACCCACAAGGTCAAGCAGAGGCCACGCCCCTTTGTTCTTCGCCGGTCACAGCGCTGCTTTGGGCGGATGGGAGCAGGGTCGGAAGTGCAGCCCCTCCCTGTCCTGACTAGAGTAGCGGTCAGTGGGGCCTCTCCTCCCCTCAGCCGTCCGCCACACCCCTGGCCGCAGTCACTGCCTCGACGAGGCGGATGGGATGGTGCAGATGATCCCTCGTGGTCCGCCGCCTGAGCTATAGCATCTATAGGCGCCGCGTCAGTTTTTGACTCCCCATTTTAGAGTTTCAGTACATAGGGTTTTTTGGTGTCGTGTGTTTAAGAAAGATGCATGTGTGTCCACGGGTGTTCTTCATCCCCTGTGCTTCACCCAAGGCAATGTGATGTGTCAGAACACCCAAGAGCAGAGGGGCAGCTGGCTCAACCTCCATATCCCTCCTTCCTGTGCACGGGACTGAGACCCCCCACCCCCAAACACACACGCACCAGAGTGGTGTTTGCACCAGGGCTTCTAGCATCTCTCCCCAGGCTTCATTGGAAAGTCTACTTCTCGTTAACCTTTACCCCCTTTTCATCTCAGTACCTGCCAGCTCCTTCTGATTATCTCCATCACCAATGATTTAAAGATTAATTTAACATATTCATGAATTCATTCATCAATTTATTGAGCCTAGTATACTGAAACTTAAAACACACAGAGAAATAAAACCACGTTTATTGAAGTTTTTGCATGAGGAGAATTGTGCTTTGGTGTAACTACGATACCATCCTCATTTTGGGTGCTCCTAGGTCCTTGAACTTTGGCCTTAAGTGATGTTTAGACTGGTGTACCCTCTCTCCGGTGGCGGCCCTCATCGGTGATGCGTGACTCTGAGCAGCAGCGGAAGTGCTGCGGGAGCCAGAGCCAGAGATCCCTCCTGCGTCCCGCCAGCCCCGGGCCCTGAGCCGCGCCATGTGTGGCAAGGCTTCTTCTTAATCCTTCCTCGTGGTCCTCTCTCCTCAAAACTCCATAACTTTGATTTATAAAATTCGGGAAGCTTGTAAGACAAATGCAAAACAGAGATTCTTGAAGTTTCTACTTTAATTTTTTTTGTGATAATAAAGTAAGGTAAATTATGTACCCAATTAACATTATATATAAAAATAATTTCCAGATGGGCTTTAGGCAAATGTAATAGGCACTGTAAAGGAAGTTAAGACAAATGATAGACTGGGAGAAAAGACTTGCAACCTACATAACTGATAAAAGGTTACTGTCCAGAATGTGTAAAGAGTTCTTATGAATCGGTAAGAAAAAGCTAGCACCGCAAAGGGAAGATTCAGCACAGCTGGTGCAGTTCTTCTTCTTAGCATTGTATCCTGCTTCTTTCTTCCACTTCGTGTTGTCTGAGCATTTCCCCACAGTTTTACAAATTCATAGCCTCTCATGCTACCTTTAAATGTTTATTATAAATCCACACACTTCAACCCGGCTGGTGTAGCTCAGTGGATTGAGCACGGGCTGGGAACCAGAGAGTCCCGGTTCGATTCCCAGTTAGGGCACATGCCTGGGTTGCAGGCTAGGTCCCCATGAGGGCCATGGGAGAGATAACCATACATTGCTCTTTCTCCCTCCCTTCTCTCTCTGAAAATAAATTAAATAAAATCTTAAAAAAAAAAAAAATCCACACACGCTCACGCTCAAGAATACCAGGGCAGTGGGGGCCAGGTACCCAGAGACCGAGCCCTCACCTGGTCTGCCCAGTAGAGGTGGTGAGTGGAGGGCAGCCAGGTCAGGCCCAGGGCTGGGAGCATGCGGAAACTATGCAGCTCCCCTCTCCCCTTCGGCCTTCTCTTCTGGTGGTCGGCAGACCTTATGCTTTTGCTTCTCCCCAGCTCAGGTTCTAACTGGCTTCTGGGAGCTGTTTTCTCTGCTGTAGGCCTGCTTGGGAATTGGGGCCAAAGGGCAGGGTGGAAATGTTGGCCCTCCCCTGAAGTAATGGCATCTGAAAGTCAGCTTAGAGTACAAATTACAGTCTTCTGTGTCTCTGAGTTTTAAAGGTGAAAGGGCTGGTAAAGATGATCTTGACTTGTTCTTCTATTTGGTGAATTAAAACGCTGCAAGATTGGGATTTTCCTAAAGCCAAGCTGCAAGTGAGCAGTGACGCTAGAACCCCTACCTGGGGTCTTGGTGTGGCCCAGTGCTCTTTCCAGTGTGCCGTGCAATGTACCCGAGTCCGCCTGCAACCCTGAGACTTAGTCAAAGGGACAGTGGACTGGAGGAGGGTCATCTGGGCTTAAGCTTTAGTTCATTCATTCAACAAATACCCTGCTCTACACACACATAGATGAGGTAAATGTTCTTCAGTGTTAGAGGTATAATTACCCCATGGGAGAAGAACTACAGAAACTTCATTGCCTTCTATTTTTTCCTATAGTGACTATGTGTTACATTTGAAAGCTTGACTTTTGAGAAGTCTTCCTGTTTACCTAAGTACTTTTATTTGTTGAAGTCATGAAGTACTTCCTAGCTTTGGAGTAAGAAACGGGTGGGAAATTTTATGAACCAAATGAATCCTCTCTTCTAATGTGAGTCTGATAGTTCTGGGATCTTGAACCTGAGTTCATGGAAGTTCTAAGTGTATCATGTCACTAGCCCATTCACACTTGTCATGCCTGTCTGTGAGTGTGTGTGTCTGTGTGTTTGCTGCATTTGTGACTGATGAGGAGCAGCAGGTTACAGAAGGGAGGAAGGGGTAGTGCTCAGAAGAAGGAAGCACATTCTCCCTTTGTTGCTGTCTTGTGCAGGAAAGTGAGAGAGAACTTGCTCATCAGACTCAAAGCGCAGCAGTCTGAGGGCTCAGGGTCAGGGCTGGCTGACTCCCAGGCCTTAGGCCCCGTGGGCATTGCTGTGTTACAGCACAAGGCTGTTTATTGTCATTCAACAGCCAGTGTTGTCATTGCTGTTTATTGTCATATACTAACCTTTCACGATTACTTTAAGTAAACATTATTATCTCAGAGGTTGGTTATCCCCATTTTATAGATCAAGAAACCACGGTTCAGAAAGGTAAAGAGGCAGAGCTGGAATTCAAATTCCAAGGTCACTTCACTCCACCGATGTCTCCTGTATTTGTCCATGCACATACCAACGGGGCCTTGGCTTTTTTTTATTTATTGAATATTTAGATTTAAAAGAAACTGTGGTATTGAGCATTTTCTTTAAAATCTTTTTCCAACAAATGTTTGAGTGTTTTAGTTCTGTGTCAGATGAGTGCTACAAACATAACAGTGAACAAAAGCGGACAAAAATTTCCTGCCCTCGTGGAGCTTATATTCTATAAGGAGAATAGGAGAGATGAATAACAAAATAAATTCTGTAGTAGGTATTTTTTAATATTGTGTATTAACAGAAAATTTGGAGGTTCAGTGAGGCCGAAGCTGTAACAGATCAGGAGATAATTGCCACTGAAGAAATATATTACTCACAGTTCCTAAGAGGAGAAAGCATACCTCACGGAGCCGCAGGAGAAAACATTGAGGTTGGCTGCAGGAACAAAAAGATGAGAAACGAGTGGGTCAAAGCCTTTAAGAGGCGAGTCAGGGTCACCAGGTTGTGGATTGGCTAGTTTGAGTAGTTTCAGCAGGCTCTGGAGTGTGGAGACTCTCCCTACTTACCTGGCACCTGGGGTGATTAGGGCTGGTGGGTAGGGGCCCAAAATGTAGATCCCATTAAAGAAGGTGGTTGTGAATATGGGCTCTGGAGTAGGGCTTTGCATGTAAAAGGCACAATGTCCGTTGAGTTCTGTGCTATCTCTAGGAATGGGAGGATCTGTCTCTGCAGAGTCATCAACGCTCCAGATATCAAAGCACAAAAAATACAGAAAATAAAAAGGCATGGATAATGCAGTAGGCTATATGGCAGTGGTAAGTGCTACAGGGAAAATAGGAGAGGAAGGGAATGGGGACTGTCATTGTGGAGGGGTGGGATGCTGCAGTTTTAAATAGAGTAGTTAGGGAAGACTCTACTGGGAAGGTAGCATTTCAGTAAAAACCTGGAGGCAGAGAGGAAATGAGCCATGTGGGATCTGAGGGAAAGATTTCTATGCAGAGAGATCAGTAGATCAGAGGTGGGGACATGTGTCATTGATAATGCCACCTAAAGCTGTATCAGTGTACCTTAGACTATAGCAGAGAGAATTTATTTGAGAGATAAGGTGAAGTGTAGGTGTTCGGAGTGCAAGCTGATAGTAGGAAGGAACAGTGGGCCTTATGTGTGAGAGCTGAATATGGAGTATTTTGTCTGGAGACCAGATTTGGTAAAATGCTTCCCATTCATCCACATTTGGAAGCTGTTTCTCCCCGAATCCTTTAGAAGAAAAAGTGGTTCTTGGTAGAAAGTCGATTCAAATTCAGGAGAACGTTATCTGGCTGTGGACCAACGTGGACCAATCAGAAACTGGAGTTTGTCGACTAAAGCACAATTCTGTATCATCACCTGGCCCTTACCCCAGTGTCTCTGAAAACACTCCAGTGGTTCCCCACTGCACTTAGGATGAAGTTTCAGCTCCCTGCCATGGCCTCCAAGGATGCGCTCTAACCACTGCTTACCTCTCCAACCTCATTTCATATCCCTCCATCCACCAGCTACGGTCCAACCACAGGAACTCCTTTCGGTAACTTGGACATCCCTAACTCATCTCTGCCTTAGGATTCCTGCATGGGCTGTGCCCTTGGCACCAGGCCTTATCCTCATCTTTCCCAGGCTGGTTCCTTCTTGTCAGTCAGTTCTCAGCTTACTTTTCAGACAGACAGTTCCCACCTGCTTAGTCTGAAGAAATCATCCAGGCCGTCTCCAGCCCGTGAGCCAGATTTCCAGCATGGAAATTTTTCTAACTCATTTATTAGTTTATTATCTGACCCCATCCCCACACCAACTAGAATGTCAAGTTCTTACCATCAGGAACTTTGTCTTCTTCATTGCTATATCCAAGCCTCAGGAGCAGCACCTGGTACATGTACTGCACCCAGTAGGCATCTGTTGAATGAATGAATAACACAATATCTTTAAATATAAATATTATATAGTTGAGCCTGTAGGACCCAGCATTTAAGTAATAAAAGAGCCATCATAATAGGGCGAAGTGTAAGCAGTCTCCTAGGAAAGAGGCACTCTTATGGAAATCGTCTAATTGTGTGTCTTTCCTGCAGAGGGTATCTCCAGGGATGTCCATGGTGCTGGATGATATCCCACTCCAGTCTTTGCTGGTCTTGAAGCTGGGAGCTCCGGCTGTGGTCGAGGAGATGGCCTTGTCACCATGGGGTAGGCACGGCAAGGTAGCATCCCTGGGGCCTTTGGTCCTAGCTGTATAGTATTTGGCAGCACAGTATTTAGGTTTTTTTTTAAAATATGCATATGGTCTGGCTGGTGTAGCTCAGTGGATTGAGCGCGGGCTGGGAACCAGAGGGTCCCGGTTAGATTCCCAGTCGGGGCACATGCCTGGGTTGCGGGCCAGGTCCCCAGTGAGGGCCATGTGAGAGGCAACCATACATTGCTATTTCTCCCTCTCTTTCTCCCTCCCTTCCCCTCTCTCTAAAAATAAATAAATAAAATCTTTAAAAAATATATGAATATGAATTCCTCAACTTGCACTCTTCATGGTGCCACCGTATGCCTCTCCTGAATGTCCTGTGTTCAAAGTCTTCTCATGTTTACCTTAATTGTTGGTCCCTGAAGACATCTGACCTTTGACCCCTGCCCTAGGTGAATAAGAGCCCTGTCTGTGTCCTGGCAGCCCAGTGGGCACGTTGGATGTTTTTCCTAATTAAAGGGAAGTTGAAATACTGCTGTCTTAGGAAGCAGCTCATGGCTAGAGGACAAGGTGTCAGCTTGTCTTACCTGCTCTAAAGGCAGAGAACGCTTGCTGAAGGGAGTTTCTGGCCCTGGTTATGCAAACGACATACAGAGTATAACTAGGAAGTGGCCTTTGTACTGTCCCGAGGTATGATATCAATCAGTCTCTCTACCCAGTTCTTCCCATGCTTAAGGCTTATTATTTATTACAACAGTTGAGTAACCTCACTTAGTGTTTTCTGGACTAGAGGCCAGCATTTGTGCCTCCAAGGTTCTCTCCAACCTATTCTCTCATCACCTCCTGGCCGTTTCTCCCACCTGTAACACTCTGAAAGTTGATCTGTGGTAAAGGACACGCTTCACTGTCTACCAGCACCTTAGAAACACGTTTCCTTCCTTCGACCCCTGGCCTCTCCAGCTAGTCAGGTCTCCATAGCAGCCAGTGTTCTTTGTCTTGATGACTTCTCTGTGTGTATTCATAAAATATTATAGGTGGTGAACAGAGCTAGCCAGAATTTTATGCTTCCACGAAAAACCTCCAACAGCATGTTCAGTGACAATTTCAGGAGCTACAGAAGGGGTTCATGGGTTGGATGCAAGCCTGCCCCCAGATTAGCTTTCGGAGTCCCCATCTAGGAATATGAGTTTCATGGAGAGACTTCAACTTGCCTGGTTTTGTATGCCCACAGGGCTACAACCAACTGTAGATATAGCATGTCAAACACAGCACAACTTATAAAGGTTTAGCAAAATTTAGTTCTAGCCTTGGGTATAACCATCATTTTCATTATACATCGTTCAGTCTCTTTTCAATGGACTGGAAAATTCTTTTCCTCTCCTATTTGTGAATAGGAAATTGTCTCATGAATGGAATTGAGAATTATATTCAAACATCATTTACAACTGATTTGTACCAGAATTTTAAAACATCAGGACTAAGCATATATGCAATCTGACTTGATAGGTTAGAAAATTGTATCAGTGACAGACATCACCTTAACCAGGGAGTCAAAGTTAACACCACTACAGCTGGATGGTGCCGATATTACGTGTCTCCTCACATGTACACGTTATTTTCAGGGGTGTTCCTGCCAAAAATGCACACTCTAAATGGAATCCTAATCATAAGGGAACATTCAGCAAACCCAAATTGAAAACCCAAATCTGTCCAAGTAACGAAAGATAGGACCTTTTTTCCTGTGAAGGACATTATGTGAACAATTGGTAACTTTTGAGTAGAGTATCAGTGTTAAATTCCTGATTTTGCTAGGTGTACTGTGGTTGTGTAAGAGAACATCCTTGTTTCCAGGAAAGTTACACTGAAAAATTCAGGAACAAGCGGGAGTCTTCTGTGCAACTTATTCTCAGACAGTTCAGGAAGAGTGAGAGCAAGCGAGTGAAAGAGAGAGAAAAACAAAAACAAGTGATAAATGTTAACATTTGAGAGATGAGTGAATTCTTCGCACCAATCTTGAATTTTTTCCTAAATCTGGAATTATGTCAAAATAAAAAGTCTTACTGGAATGACGTCAGTGGGGTCACACTTGTGAGTCTCATTCCCAGCAGGCCAGGGCAGCGGGTTTCCCGGCCGTGTGTCCTCTTAGCGCCGGCCGCGCTCTGGGCTCGGGGGCCGGGGAGGAGGACCATGAGGGCGCTGCTGCGTGAACACGCAGAGTAGAGAGATGTAGGATGAGAACTTGTACTTGGCCGGGAGGCGCAGACTGAACTCAACTTGTTCATCTACCGCTTTTTCCAAGCCAGGTAGCCAGGACCTAGAGGAAAATTCTCTTGGCACAGATGCTTGGGAGAAACAGGGCTATGTTATAACTTCAGGGTCTCAAACTACCTTAAGTCCAGAAGACATAAACCATAACACTTTCTTTCTCACCACCGCCCCCACACACACACAAAAATGTAGTTTGCCAAAAAAGAACACTGAAAACAGATAGTATTGACCACCAGCCACCTGTTTCTCCCTGCAGATAGGCCGTTTCCTCCTCCTCCTTCTCCTTCCCTCGGGTTCCCTAGGAGAATTTCCATTGCAGCCTTTTCACTTAAGTAGTGCTTAATTACAGGCTTAAATTTTCCAGCGTCACCCTGCTTCAGCCTTTCCCTCTGCCTCTGTAATTAAGCCTGGCTGGGTGATCTTTGGTTAAGGTTACTACCGAAGGGCACTTTGTAAGTGAGATCCAGGTCAGGCTTCCCACTGGCTTCTGGGTAGACTCTGAGGTGATAGTGCACAAGCCGAATATAGCTGGACCAACTGTAACTTATCTCCTGCTTGAGTGTTCATAAGAGGTTTCGAGTTTGACTGGCAACCCTGCTGTCAGGATACCATCCTCAGGAATCTGACTCACCTTGTATTCCAAACCAATGCTAACCGCACTGCTCTCTACAACATATTAATGGAATCTGGTACCCATATGTTCTTGGAGAGTCATCCTCTATTTGAGCAAGTTAATTAACAGATTAAGGTTTCCTAAAAGTCCTGAAGTAAGGAAACAGGCACTGGTAACTTCATTCAATGAATCTTAACCAATGGGGCAACACTCAGAATGTGGAAGCACCAGCCAATATTAATTAAGTCACTTTGCGACGTTTAAGAGACAAGTGCCTCACTGACATTGAGTTTTTCTTAGAGGTCTCTGAACCTAAAAATCATCAGACTCCAATGATTTCTCTTTCTTTTTCTTAGCTATTCATCACCAACCATTTTTAATGAGCTGCTTGGTGACCACAGCGTTTGTGCTGGGGATGTAAGGCTGGAGGACACCTCTGTCCTCGGGGACTTTGCTTAGAGTTAGGGAGGTTATGCGCAGAAGCATTTATCCGTGCCAAAGGAATGGTACACAACGTACTCTCAAAGAAATAGGAGAATGCGCTGGACTTAGTCATCTAAGAAGTCTTGAGACTAGCAGAGAGAGAGAGCAGCAGGGTGCTATGAGCGGTGAGGAATGCAACATGGGTGGTGCGGTGCACTGAACAGTTAGACTACCGAGGAGGGTTCATGTCCAGTGGTTTGGGTTTTTTTTCAGATGTCAGCATATATTGAAATTACTTGGAGGGCCCGTCGACACACAGAGCGCTAGGCCACCCCCACAGTTTCTCATCTAGTAGCTCTGGAGTAGAACCCAAGAATCTGCATTTCTAACGAGTTCCCAGATGGTGCTTCCATTGCTTGTCTGGGGACCACAGTTTGAGGGCCTTGGATTATCAAAGAGTGGAAACGCAGAGAGCTGGAAAGGTAAACTCGGACCTGGCCGTGGAGTGCAAATGGCAGGCTGACAAGGTAGACTTTACCAATCCCGTTTTGAACAGTGACTTGTACAAGGCAATGTAATTGTTCTGGCAGCAGAGAAAGGTCCAATGGATAAGAGAAACAGAAAAAGATACAGAGAAACCAATGTAGAGGTTGTTACATGGTTCAAGCAAATGGATCTAAAAGGTCTAAATTCAGGCAGTGACAACGGGAATAGAAAGAAAACAGTGCAGAAACCTTTGTGAATGAGGGATCTGCTTGTAGGAGAGAAAAACTAGCTGAAAGATAGCCTTGATTATTCTCTGGAAGAGTTTTCAGTTCTATACACTGATTCATATACTGTTATTTGGAGGCTTGGTGAATATTACTAAGGTTGAACTTATTTACATTCACAAAACCTGAAAAGAAAAGCAGAAAATGCTACTATGTAAATTAATAGGGCAAACTGTTTTAGGAAACTCATTTAATCTACTGGAGGGGCTCGTGTGAAGGCCTAGGAGAAAACGCAGGTGTGAATACGTCCTGGACCCAGGAGTGGCCCTTTTTTGACCAGGGAAACGTGGCTTACCTGGCAGGTATGATGGAGCTGGGAGGGGTGCATGTGAAGAGATGCAGCTGGGAGAAGATGCCTACCCTAGCCTCGCAACTCAGTGGGTACCGTGTGTCATGATTAGATGACCTCCTTGTGCTCACGATCTCTTTATAAATGGAAGTAGATCTCAACTCTGGCTGGTGTGGCTCAGTTGGTTGGAGTGTTGTCCTGTAAATAGAAAGGTCGCAGGTTCGATTCTCCGTCAGGTCACATGCCTATGTTGTGGGTTCAGTCCCCATTTGGAACACATACAACAGGCAACCAATTGAGGTTTCCCTCTCACATCCATGTTTCTCTCCCTCCCTTCCCCTCTCTCTAAAAATCAGTGATCAAGTCCTTGGGTTAGGATTAAAAAAAAAAAAGAGGAAGAAGAAAAAGAAAGCAGATCTCAGGTTACCTCAGTTCTGGCTTATCCACTGATTCTTATTTTCCTGTCACAAGTAGAAACCATTTCTTAAATACAAATCTATATTTAGATTTTATGCTAATATTTCTCAGTCTGAATTTGTGAAGTTTTGCCATGTTCTTTTGGTGGTTATGTTTTGAACAGTTTAGAAGCTTTTTAGGAGAGTCTCTACTCCACAGTTTGGAAGAAATGTGCACTCCCGCTCCAGAGGCTGTGGACTGGTCAGGGAGAATGAAATGGGTATATAGGTGGAGATAATATCTAGAATATTTACTCTTGGACAAGCAGCAGAGCTGCTCTCACTGACTTTTGCTTGATCTGATATGCCAAGCTTTGGAATCCAACCCTCAAATATAGAGAAAGTGTTGGTGAAATTGAAAGAAAGAGAGGGAATTTTTTTGACCTTTAACTTCCAAACACAACTAGAAGGGGAGTGAATCAAGCAAGTCGTTGTGGCAACGCGCCACAGCAGTGGTCTTGCGTGTTTGGGGTCTGCTCCTCTGGCGGTGAGGTCTGGTGTCCTCTGAGGGCTGTCCTCCAGGGTACCAGTCAGTGGAAATGGACTAAGATACAGTCCAATACAATGCACTTTAAGGCTCAGAGTGGTCCTTCATTTTCTACTCAGTTTAGTAGGGGAAGTCAGTCATGGATGTTCCAAATTATAAGAATTTAGTTGTAAAAACAAATTATTAAAAAATACATAAAGCCTGAGTAACGTGGTGGGGTAAAATGTGGTGGGTTGGCATAGGACTCATTGAAGAAGAGATTCCTGAACTAAGTCCCATATAAAAGCTATGGCACGGTAAGCAGGAGGCAGGGGCTTGCACCACACATCTGGGGCTTGAATATGGCAATAAGATGGGAAAAGGAATATCCTGAGCCACGATGTGTTTGCCAAGCGGGAGGAGCAATTGCAAGGACAGTGAGTTTCCTGGTGGTAAGAAATGGTATTTCTGGACCAGGCTGATTCTCCTCTTCCTCATTTCCAGTTACTGTCATCAAAACAGCTTTCTTCATCCTCTGGTACCAAGTGGTCAACCAGATGGTTTTTGGGGAGAAGCCAGCCATGCCAAGATCTGGTGGTCTATAGCTTCAGGACCGCAGCTGAATGCACAGCCAGGACTTGGGATTTCACAAGCACGCCACTGAGAGTCCTGCCAGAGTCACTATCTTATGCCATGAGGGGCATATTAATAACTACTGTAGGTGTTCTGCTGTCCCTGCTTACAAAGCGTTGGATTTATGTGTTTATTGCCCAGAGAATTTCCACCCTTCACCTTCCCATTACATGCTCTTCTCTAGATGTGCAATTTGCAGTGTATAAATACTTCAGTAATTTTTATTTTTTCTCTTAAAAAGTTTTTTACTTTGATAATGATTTCACTCATAGGTGGAATTGAACATTTTTATATTTAGCAAATTATTTATAGAAACCAAAGAAAACAGCAATGTTTGGGTATATAATCTCTGTAGACAGAGGTATTGAAATGCATTTGCCTTATACAGTGTAAGCCATGAAAAGCAATAAGGATGAGTTTACAATTACTCTTGTATCGTTGGAGCTAGAGCAAAACAAAAGAGCAGGAGACTGAGGTGTCTTCTGTAAATATTTACCAAATACCTAGTGACGTCTTCTGATTTTGGTGATTGGAATCAAAGCGTCCAGTGCAGTATTATGATTAATACCAGGGGGACATTTATAGACCTACTGACTATTTAGATAAAATACATATATTTAATATAGAACAAGAATACCTCCCCCCTTTTTTTAGCAATTACACAATACAGTATGTGAAAGACATGCTTTGGGGCTGTGATTGAATACTATCACCGAACTCCAGAAAAATGGATTGCAAATGAGTTTTTCAGTCTTGAGTTGAGCCCTTCAAAGTATTGTAGAAAATGATGGGCCAGCTTAGTGAGTTACACATCCAGGGTGCTCAGGGCCCACTGAAGCCTTGGGTGCACCTACCCATACATAGGCTCTCTGGGGGCCCAGCCTAGCCCCTCAGGGACACTGTTCCTGGTCTTTGGGGATAGTAAACCTTCAGAACTAATAAAACTGTTTTCGCCTTTTGCTTAGGAGGTATAGTCCTTCTTTACTTTCAACTCACTTTGAGGTCAGTGAAAAGAAAGCTGAATCAACATTTTGTGATTAGAAAAATAGCAGATGACAATCCTCTGGATGCAGCCATAAGGCATTGGCCAGAACCTAAATTTGTCATCTTTGATGACTATATACAATGTATTTTGCTTCCAGAATAGTTTTGCAGAATTTACACTGGAACAAAAAGGGTAAAAGCTTTTTTTAAGGTGCAACATAAACATGAAATAAATGAGTTAAAACTTTGTAAAAGGGAAATTGAGTTTATAAAGTAGCTATATTTAGATATAACAGATGTCTAGTATAGTCAGTTACTACCCATGTTGTACACAAGTACCCTCTTTTTTGATTCCTAGGGGAGGGCTCCCTAAGTAAAGGAAGAACAGTAGTCCACATGGGCAATGACTTGTAACGACGTGTTCCGTGCACAGCCTCTCACGGGCTGTTCTAGTTTTCGTCTTCATGTCGGGCAGACAGCTCTCATCTCCTGTGCTGCTGGGAAACATGCCACTGTGACTGAAAACCACCCGAGCCTGAGACCCTCATCTCTGCAGCTGTCCGATCGCCTGGCCATAAAGTCCAGCAGAAGCTCCCATTCTGTAGATACCACCAGAGATAAGAGGCTGCTTACGCTTCCAAATGGTGGAGGCCGGGGACACCAGCAGCCCGGTAGTCAGAGGCTGTGACTGCCTGATTCTCAGAGGCGATGTTAGGCGCTGGTCACAGGAGTGGTTACTTGAAGTGGGGAGGGAGCGTGACACAGAATGGCAACTGGCAGCATTAAGTTCTCCATCGCTTTCATCATGCACAAAACTTTGAAGCTAAAAATGGCCTTATCTAGTCTAGCCTTCGGAAGAACATACAGATGGAACGAAGGAACATACAGAACAAACTCACAGTCATGGAATTAGGGAAGACTTTTATGGTTTTATCAGTTTTGATTTAACTTAGATGGTGCTTCCCATGGATCTAAAGTATTTTCAGCGCTTTATAAATATTAATTCCTTAATCCTGATAACAACCCTATGGCATAGATACTAATATAATCTTCCTTTACTGATGAGGAAAACAAAACATAGAGAGGCTCTGTAACTGGCTGAGAGTCACACACCTCGTCAGGGGCGGAGCCAGGCTCTAAATGCATCCTGTCTAGTCTTTCCATTTTGTCTATTAAGAAACAGAGGCCTGAGTGTCTGACCGTTGCCACCTAGCTAGTTAGTGACTGAGCAGGCTCAGAACCCAGGTCATCTCTGTGTTGCAATCCACCGAATAGGCACCAGTAGCTCATTCTCAGATTAGATAAGCAGGGCAGGAAAATTACCAGACTAGCAGAGCTTCTCAAAGTCAACTTCAACAAAATATCATTGAAAGATGAGTGTTGGTGTCAAGATGTCTCTAGTTATTGGTTAAGCTTTGGAATATGTTTTGTGACCATATAGTGTGTCTTTTCCCCTCAAGTATTAAGAAGAGATTGAGTGGTTTAGAGAGGTAGCTTGGTAAGTCAAGAAGGTAGGGATGAAAACTAGTATACAATCTGCTGATGGATAAGAGTTTGTTGTTTGTTGGCTTATTTAGATTTGCTTGACTTCATTAGTATCATAATATTCCAATGGCCAACCACGTAAGCTTATGCCACTCAGTCTATGAAGTTGGACCTTCAACTTCATGGATTACCCTGCCAAGTTTTCTATTTTTCCAATAGAAAAATAGATATATTTTTCTCTATTTTGGCTGAGATATCAACTATAGGATGCATTTCCTATTGATCTAGAGGCATAGGTTTTTACCTTTTCATTTCTTCTTGAAGGATTCTACATTTATCTTAGTTTACTTCCTTGAAGTATGTGTTTAGGGTTAGGGAGAACACATTTAATTTTTCCAGAGGAATACCATGTGCAAATGTACATAATTAAACATCAAGGAGAAGGCAGGAAGGCAGGAGAACTTTTGCTCACAGTTGATGGGAGTAGCTCAGAGAGCAATGTGAAGTTGGTAATATGTGTTCCTTAAACCCAGAGCTCCACCTTGATATACAAGGTCTGTCCAGAAGGTGTCCAGCCATGTACTACGAAAAATAGACACATTTTTTGAAGAAGATACGAGATACAAGAGACATTGTACATAGGACAAGGATGCCCTCAGCCCCCTTCAAAGTAGGTACCTTGGGACCTCACACAGTTCTCCCAATCACCATCAGCTGCCCCATCATATTTTCCTGAATCTCATCAATGGTCTGAAATCTCTTCCCTTTCAAAGGTGATTTTAGTTTTGGGAAAAGCCAGAAATCACAGGGTGCCAGATCTGGGCTATATTGGGGCTGAGTCACCTGGGTGATTTGATGTTTCGCAAAAAAACTCTGCACAAGACATGATACATGAGTGGACACATTGTGATGAATCTGCCAATCACCAGTTGCCTATAGCTGCAGCCTTCTGAATCATCTGAATAGTTTCCACAGAGGAATGTTCAAGCTTAACACAAAATTTGATGCAGATTCATTGCTCTACTTGCTCAGTCATTATGAATGCAACAGCCACACAGTACACGTGCTCGCTCAACAGCATCTACCACCCCCACTGACTAGTACAGTGAAGTCGTCATTGTTCACGCATTTACATTCCAGTCCAGTCTCCTTGGCTGCCAGGTTACTTCAGTGTCGCACAAACCATTCTCATTATATTAACATTGGCTGGACTTTTTCTGGACAGACCTGGTATGTGCTTTAAATGCTGCAGAGTTGAGAGCAGTGCTACTCCGTGTGTGATCGGCAGGCAGCACAGGCGAGCTATGTGTTTCCAGTCCACAGTGAGATAAGTAAAGGAAATGAGAGTAAGCATTTGGAAGCTTTTATAATACTTTGACATTTCTATGACATTTAAGGATGTGACTTAATGTTATAAAACTATTGGTCCAAAGCAGACTGGAAATAAGAAAACTGGGTCTCTGCCCACAGATAAATTTTGGAAGCCCTGTCCTAGAGGAATTCTCACTCATTTGCCAAGAGAGCTGTACAGGACTGCTTAAAATCACTGTATACCTGTGTGTGGGGGTGGAGGGGGGTGTAGCAACCTAAATGTCTACTCTTATGATAATATATTACAAACATCATATGTCCTAAGGAAGAATATTATTCAACAATTTAAAATGAATGAAGTTTATAGATCTACATCTATGAACACAGATAAATCAAATAATCTTGAATAAAAGAGCAAGTTACAGAGTAGTACCTACATTATGATAATTATATAAAGTATAAACACAACAGAATAATATATTTGCACACATGATAAGTGGCTAACAACACCAATGGGAAAGGTGCCACGAACATCAGTGGAGAATTGAACTCTGGGCAGGGAATGTGGGTAATAGAATGGCAAATAGGCAAAAATAATCAAAAAGGCTCCCACTATACAATACTTTATTTCATTTTTTAAAAACTGAAGCAAAAATATGGAAAAATATTTACATTTATTATATCTAAATGGTAGCTATATGGATGTTAAATTTTTTCTGTATTTAAAAATATTTCAGCCCTGGCTGGTGTAGCTCAGTGGATTGAGTGCGGGCTGGGAATCAGAGGGTCCTGGTTCGATTCCCAGTTGGGGCACATGCCTTGGTTGCGGGCCAGGTCCCCAGTGAGGGCCATGTGAGAGGCAACCATACATTGCTGTTTCTGTACCTCTCTTTCTCCCTCCCTTCTCCTCTCTCTAATAATAAAATAAAAATAAAATCTTTAAAAAAAATATTTCACAGTAAAATTAGCCTCCAACTATGATTTTTTTTTTCTGATCTAGAAGCAAATGGGGAACATCCAGGGAACTTTATTACCTGCCGTGTCCAGGGACACATTTGTCTTTCCAGTGACTCAAAACCAGATAGATAGCAGTCTAATAGGCAATTTCTATACCTCAAGGCTGAAGAGGAAGCCTTGTTTCAAAGCGCTGGAGCAGACGTAGGGATGACTGGATTCTGGTCCTAGCTTTGTGATCAACTGAATTGTGACAGTGGATTTCCCATATCAAAACCTTCATTGCCTTCCCCATAAAATTAGTGCTACTGAGACTATTTTCAATGTTGAAATTTTACAACTTATGTAAATTGTATATAAATGTGTATTTGAAATGCTACAAAGACTAGTGACTTTGTGCTCCTTTTTACAATAATTATAGAGGCTAAAGGAATACATGGAATGAACACAGACATAGGAATAAGATAAGATATTTGTGCAGCAGAATCGTATCTGGACTGAAATCTTGCATTGCAGACACTTACTAACTATGAGCCTTCAGATTCCTAAAATATTCTGATTTTCTATTTTTTAAAATGAGAATAAAATAGCACCTACCACAGCTTGGAAAGATTTGATGAGACAATAGTATTACTGTTGAAGACGTTACGGATCAGTACCTTGACTGCGGTGCCAGAAAGGGTCCGAGAGTAAATTCTCAAACAGCTTGATCGGAGCCATCTCCCAGAGATGGGAGGAGCATGACACGCCAAGCGTTCCTTGAAGTAGTAATAAACTAAGGACAAATTTTCTGAACTAAATGATGCCGCATTCTTTTAAAGCCATACGTTTGAAGTGATTTAGTAAAAGTTCTCATCACAAGAAAAAAATTGCAACTATGTGAGATGGATGTTAACTAAACTCAGCGTAGTGAACATTTCACAACACACACGTGTCAGGTCATGCTGCGCACCTTAGACAGGTGCAACGCTGTGTGTCTCAAAACCGAAGCGATTCTAAATACAAAACAATTATGTCTCAAAACTGAAAGAAAAAAGCAAGAAAAGAGCCCTTGCTGGTATAGCTCAGTGGACTGAGCCCAAGCTGCAAACCAAAGGGTCACTGGTTTGGTTCCCAGACAGGGCACATGCCTGGGTTGCAGGCCAGGTCCCCAGTGGGGGCCACGTGAGAGGCAACCACACATTGATGTTTCTCTCCCTCTCTCTCTCCCTCCTTCCCCTCTTTCTAAAAATAAATTTTAAAAATCTTTAAAAAAATGAGAAAAAGTTATTTAGAAATGGTTCTGTCTCAATTCTAACTAGATGATGAATCATAGATTGCTTCCATCTCTTAAATTCTCTTTCATGTGGACTGTGGTTCAATGGCCCTAATTGTTTACACAGAAAAAACAAAATTGAGAAGACTCTTGATTTGTAATTTGTACTTTGTAATTTGTACTCTTGCTGTTAATTTGTACAGAATGCACCAAGCAGAACCAGATGACAATGGGAGCAAAAGAACCGTCAGTCACAGTTTGCATTAGTGAGTCTCAAAGCCGGTTACAATATGCCCTGGAACAGAAAACTTGGACAGTCATCTGTCTTGCTTAGTCATACAAGGCACAATTAATGAGGCTGGGCTCGTTAATCTGCTGACAGAGTGTGTGCTCAGAAATCTCGGTTTCAAAGGCTTGGATTTAATAAAGCTATGTGGCATCGCAGGGGCCTGGTGAATGAAAAGCTTCTGCAGCTTATCAGCGGAAAGATAACAGAAAGGCCCTGGTCCCACTGCCAGTGCTGGGGAGATGCTTATCACGCAGGCTTCTGAGAATAGGAGTTTGACCCATACCGACACTTCAGAAGTAATGTCAACAAACTCAAGCCCCTGGCCAGCAAGGAATTCTCAGAGATGAGATTACAACCTCGTCCTTAAAGGGACGCCAACCTAGTCAGTCGATCCCCAAGTATTCCCTCAACAGAGCAACCCCATAAGTTATTCTTCATACCAGAGAACGTTAGGAGCTCATTTTTTGTGCCTCTAGATCCAAATATTCTGCTGTTATTTTCTAAACTTGTGCAAAACTCTCGCAATGTCTAAGAAAGTCTTCATGCCCTTGAGATCAGTGAGTTGTAGGAGCTAGAGATAGCTCTCTGTAGGCAAAAGCATTCATTCACCTTCTCGTAGGATTTTGTTTCTTCTTTGTCTAGGCCAGAGGGCCTCCAAGGCTAGATTAGACCTTTAGGCTAGGTCTAGGATGAAGTCATTATGGGGAAGGTGATTCAGTCTTTGAGATAAGTAGGTATAAAAAAAAACACTCCAATAATTTGTTTAAATACCTAGTCATAAGTTTGGTGTAACTATCAGTATACAAACTGGCACTGGGTTGATGGGAGGAGGGTGTTGGGGGTCAAGGTAAAGCTGGTCAGGTATTCCCCCAAGAGTGTTTTGGTAATGAGAAGAAGCAGCATAGAGAGAGGTAACTCACCTTTGATTGCCATCCAGACACTAACGGTACCACTTCTTGCTTTGAAATGCCTCACATTCATTCCTAACAGTCCCTGAGCATAGCCGTAGTGTGGCCTTCTGGATTCTAAACCCCCTTCCCCCAACCCTCCTCTTCCCCCCCGGGATATGCTACCTACGAGGTCTGTCCAGGAAGTATCCAGCCATGTACTATGAAAAATAGACATATTTATTGAAGAAGATACGAGCTATAAGAGACATTGTCCATAGGACGAGGATGCCCTCAGCCCCCTTCAAAGTAGGCACCTTGGGACCTCACACAGTTCTCCCAAACACCATCAGCTGCCCCATCATATTTTCCTGAATCTCATCAATGGTCTGAAATCTCTTCCCTTTCAAAGGTGATTTTAGTTTTGGGAAAAGCCAGAAATCACAGGGTTCCAGATCTGGGCTGTATTGGGGCTGAGTCACCTGGGTGATTTGATGTTTTGCCAAAAAACTCTGCACAAGACATGAAGCATGAGCAGGCATGTTGTCATGATGAAGCTGCCAATCACCAGTTGCCAATAGTTCTGGCCTTCTGAATCATCTGAATAGTTTCCTCAGAGAATATTCGAGCTTAATGCAAAATTCGATTGCCGATTCATTGCTCTATTCGCTCAGTCATTTTGAATGCAACGGCCACACAGTACACATGCTCACTCAGTGGCATTTACTGCCCCCACTGACTAGTACAGTGAAGTCGTCATTGTTCACACATGCACATTCCAGTCCACTCTCCTTGGCTGCCAGGTTACATTGAAGTCACGCAAACCATTCTCATTATATTAACAATGGCTGGACAGACTTTGTATAGTTACCAGATTAATTGACAAACAAAAAAACCCCTTTTATCATCATTATGGTAAAGTCTCACAATAAAGTTTATACTCCTCTGGTTTATTATTAAGTATCCTCACTAATCTTTCTATCCAGTTTCTTCTTCTCTGTTAATCTTCATTTTATTCAAAAGATCTACTTATGGGCTATGGTAACTTAACTTTCCAATTTTCCTGTCCCTCTGCTTTTGTCCCCACCCTCTCCTCCTTTTGGAATTTCTTCTCCCTTCTCCTCTAGTCAGACAAATCTCTTTCTCCACACCTTTGCAGACCAGTCCCGCCAACGTTGATCTGACCCTCCTCTGAACTCCGCTGCTTTATCGTTTAGAGCCCATGACTGCACTTTGGCAACTAGTCACATACTTCTGTGTGAATTTATCTTTACTGTGTGTTCTCTGACTTGCTCTTTCACTCATCTCTCCTTCTTTCTGCTTCTGTGTGAGCGTGTGTGCGTGTATAGCTAGATAAAAGGTTTATGAAAATAAACACTTGGACTTAAACATATCTTTAGAAGACACTAATAGGTGTTCCATAACATTGTTACTGGTTGGTAACTCTTGCTCAGGACCTTGATTTTTCCTTGAAAGAAGGAGTCTTTGTCTTCTCTTCTCTCCTGGATCCGCAGCACCCGGAGTGGTGCCTCATACATTGAAAGCTGAGTGTGTGTCGACTATTACTGCTGTTCCTGAGACTTTGTCCTTGACTGGGGTTGGCAGCTGGCCTTGACATTCTGCCTGTGTTCTAGCTTCCTGAGGACAGAGCTGTCTTACTCCCTGGCTGGCAGGCGCCTTAACTGCCTCTGACACACAATGTCTGTCTGTTCTTTTTCCTCAGATGCATACTCTCACTCCTCAAGTGAAAATGGAGGCAAGTCCGAGTCAGTGGCCAACCTGCAGGCTCAGCCCTCCCTGAACTCCATCCATAGCTCCCCCGGTCCCAAACGCTCCACCAACACCCTTAAGAAGTGGTTGACGAGTCCTGTGCGCCGGCTTAACAGTGGTAAAGCAGATGGAAACATCAAGAAGCAGAAGAAAGTGCGTGATGGTCGGAAGAGCTTTGACCTGGGATCTCCCAAGCCTGGTGATGAGACAACCCCTCAGGGAGACAGTGCTGATGAGGTATTAACGCATGGCCATCAGGAAGGGGCTTCTGACGTACGTCCTTCCTGGAGCCCTGGGAGGCATCTTACCACAGGTGTGGTCAACTAGACAGTCTCTAGTCCCCAGTAGTGTTTCTTATTGAGCCTAAGTAACCCAAGTTCAATGTATTGTCAAGACCTTGCCAGTTTGACTTGTGACCAATTCAGACCAACAAACACCTAGGATATCTAGCACACAGACCCGGTTTTGCCAGATTTGGCTCCAAGGGGAGCTGGCTAGTCATCTAGTGCCCTGCCACTGCTAAGGACTGCATCAAGCCTTGCTAGGCCTGTTTAGAATAGGAATAAATGAGTAGAGACCATTTCACTCGGACAACAGAAGACTGCTGGGAGAGTGTATCTGTTTACAAGTATCTTGAGCAGTGCCACATATAAAAGGGAGTAGACAAGTCCAGTTTGCTCTGGAGGGGAGAGTTACGATTAACAGTTGAAAGTTATAACAGGTAAGGTTTCAGCTCAAAGAGAGACTTCACAGGGGCAGAAGGGGTTGTCAACTAGTGATGGAGTGAGGCTTCATGAAAATGAACGAACACCTGTACTGGCAGGGTTTGGGAGGCTGTATGATCTCACATAACAGAGAGATGCCTGTGTTAGCCAAGAGGTCCTTTGGGGTGACTTCTGAGGATCCTTCCAAAGCTGAGACTCTGTGATCGAAATACAGTGGGTATGTTTTGGTTGGTGGAAAGAAATAGCTGTTTTATCTGGCAAACTAACCTACGCTAGTCCCTCATATGGCTAAGAAGTACTTCCTAATATGTAACCATACTCTCTTTGTAATTGTATGCTATCTGCCACTTCTTCCTGTGAAAATGGCAGTGGGGCCTGGTGATGATCAGATTGTGGTTTAATGGTCCTTCAAACACATAAAAAGTTAGGCTCTCTCTGACCACACTCAGCTTTCTCTTTCACTGGCTAATCAACAAGGTGGGTGTTTCTCGTGTGTGCCCCCTCTTGGTCCTCACTGTCCTTTGAGGTAAGCAAGTGCACCTGTGCTATAGAGGAGGACCCTGAGGCTGAAAAATAGGGCTCTGTTGAGAGAGGAGGTATCTTCTATGCTACTTTTTTAAAAGTTGCAAGTCCCTTGGCATCTTTAACTGTATGAAACAGTGACTAATGCTGCTCTTTTGTTCCAGAAGAGCAAGAAAGGTTGGGGTGAAGATGAGCCAGATGAAGAATCGCACACCCCACTCCCTCCGCCTATGAAGATCTTTGACAATGACCCTGCGCAGGATGAGATGGTGGGGCTTCTTTACTTTCTTGCTTGAAAGAGCAGCACATAACGCATGTGATTTCATTGTGTGTGGGGAGGGTAGTAATATTCTCACCCTTGTTCTCCCTTACATCACATGAAGCCATGGCAATGCAGATTCTGACTGCATTTGGTGGGGTCCCTCCCTTCCCCTGCAGATCTGATTTGTTCCGGGCAGTGGAGTCATGTGTGTGGATTGCTTGGAGTGGGCATCTGCCTGGCCCCTTGTCCTGTTGATGAAGGGTAATGGCCCTCTGTCTTTGGAAGCAGCAGATCCCAAAAGGCACTATTAGTCTCAGAAAGGAATCTGAGGTGCTTCTAGGCCGTGATCATTTTCTTGTGCCTGACTGTATGTCCTATGTTTTAGTTGGTTGTTTTCCCTATGCTCAACTCTAAAACTGAAATAACAGTAACTTCCTGTCATGCCCAATGCTGGTAAAATTCTGCAAACACAGCATGAGGGTAGAAATGCTGCTAAGGAGAGGCTGCTGTCAAAGGTGGGCAAACCTAGCACGCCAGCTTGCTCGTATTCTGTTTTGCAAGAATGCGCTGACTCCCGGCAGAGAAGCACGGGTGTCTGCAGTGTGGTGTCCGTGGGGCCTCCGATCGCAGGGCAGCCACTCCGGTCGTTCGGGAGCAGAGGCTGAGGCTGGCTGTGCTTTCAGGTTCTGGCCCGAGGCCTGAGGCCGCTTTAGTCATGTACTTCGTCACTCACTTTCCTTACAGATGTGTTCACTGCA
Source organism: Micronycteris hirsuta (assembly GCA_004026765.1). NCBI lineage: Eukaryota > Metazoa > Chordata > Mammalia > Chiroptera > Phyllostomidae > Micronycteris > Micronycteris hirsuta. Next base: position 97,344 of record PVJI01002100.1, read on the forward strand.
TTGTGCTTCTCCCGCCTTCTCCTAAGAGTTGCTGTCGTTTGGCCTGTGGAGTCGGAGTGGTGGTTTCCGTTTGCGATTGTACTTCGCGTTTGCTTTCAGAGTGTGTCGTTCGGGGGTTGGGGTGGGCATCGCAGCGGCAGACCCGCAGCCTCTCTCCAGGGTCCCGCAGTGCTCTCTGGGGCTCGGCCTGCAGCGGGGCAGGCTCCTCTGATGCTGTGTCTCTAGCGCACAGTACTACCCAGGGTACAGTTCAAAAAGGACTGTGCAGATGCTTCAGCATTTCTGGTGATAGCCCAGTTCTTGTTTTAATTCTGCTTTACATTTGGGTCATTAACCCACAGACATTAATTGAGGGCTTCCTCTGTGCCACAGGGAGAGATTCTAGGGACAGGATGATGACTAAGATGTGGTCGCTGCCCCCCTCTGTGACTCACCCATGAGAAGCACACAGTTGTGGCCCCTCCTAAGGTGATGTTGGTGACCCTGGTCTCCAGGGTGAGCCCTGACTCCTGACTGTTGGGAAGAAAGTAGCAGGAAGCGCAGCATGGTGCCATCCTGGATTCCCAGAGGCAGAAACGCCTGCGCTTCCCCTGGAGATGAGAATGAGCACCGGCCTGCTGTGTTCCCAAGGCCCATCCTTGTGAGATGCTCTGTAAGCAGTGATAGTGTGTGTGGGGAGTAGGACGCTTCTGTCCCATTGCTTGCCGTCCCACACGGCCCTCTGCACTGAGGTGCCAGCTTGCGTAAGATAAGTAAAGGTCACGAACCCTCCCCCTCCAATACCCTCAGAACAGCTTATTTTGGGGAAAAGGATGTCGTGTTGTTTCTGGATAATTTTTAACTGAAAATGTGGATTTACCCGCAGACGTTTATGTAGACTTTTCTTAGCCAGAAACAAGGCAGATGGCAAGTCCCTTTTAATGCTCATAACCCTCCGCAGTCCTATTTGTGAACTTCAGTGCCTTTGTTTCTCTGGAGTGTTTGGTGATCCTCAGAACTTTTAGCAAATGGCATTGGATTTATAAAAATCATTTTTATAACAGTGTACAAGGAATTTTTTAAAGTCCACCCATTGTTAATGTACAATTAAGTCTCCGTGTTTCCTTCTAATATTTGTTTATGTGTGTTTTATTTAATATTTCCTAAAATCTCGTTAATTTTGCCTTCATAACTATAATTTTAATAGCTTGGGAGCATTTCATTTATTTGATGTGCCATAATTAGCTTGACCGACCTATTTTCAGGCATCCGGGTTGTTTCCAATCTTTGCTACTTTGGATAGCACTGCCGCAGGGGCCTTGTCGCATACAGCATTAGTTCTTTTCAATTCTGTCCCTGGAAAAAGTTCCCAGGTAGAATTACTAAGACTGATAAAAAAAAATTGATAACTTTGATTTCCAAACAGGCTTATACATTTGTCTTGCATTCCCCGGGAGAGAAAAAAAAAAGTGTTTTTTATCTCTCTCTTAACTACATCGACTTTATTATTTTTTTTTTTTACCCTATCTCAAAAGCAAAGACCTAAACTCACACTTAGATTAGACAAAAAGAAGCTTCCTTTTTGAAACTCTTCCCCCCTAACTTCAGGGACAAACTGGAATTTTTGTCGCTGGGCATCCAACTCTCTACTCCCAGAGCCACCAGTGCCCAAACTGAAGGCGCGTGCACCCCGGGCCCTGGGAACGCCAGTGCCCTCTGCTTTGACGTGCCAGGGGTGCAAGCTTGCATGTGCACATAGGGTTGGTCATTTCCCCCAGTTTCTTCTTAAGTAGGAGTTGGAAGAAGATACACGCCCACCCTCGGTGAGCGGGAGTCCCTGAACCACTGCCCAGACAGCTACAAGGGCTAAGCCTCATCGTGGGTGCAAGGGAAGAGGGTCAGGCCCTGGCCTTGAGCCTCCCTCCTCTGTGAACAGGAGAGCCCCTCCTTCTCCAGAACAAGTTCCACAAGTCCCTCCAAAGCCTGGTGTTGCTTGCTTCCTCGTGCCCCGGTTTGCAGCCATGTGTGTCTGAGTGTGCGTGGGGGCGGGGGCGGTGTCTGCCTTTCTGGTCTCTAAGTGCTCTGCCCCTAGCATTTTTTATTTTTGCTTGACACACAGTGAAGATCTGTATTTAAGATCTACACCTAAATAAAGCAAGGACAATTTCTCTTCTTCAGACACACTCAAAGCTAGCTTTTTTGACTCCTTTCACGCCCTGGAATAGCAATGGGCAGCCCTGTAGTGGCCCAAGTCTTATCTGCCCCCCACCCCCAACCCCTCAGCTCCTTAGGTGGCCTGCCTAAGGAGAGCCTAGTCTCATTCCTGCTTCACTTCTGGCCAGAATTTCTGACAAAGGGTCTGGCAGGCCAGCCCCACACCCATACCCCCTATGTCCCTCTGTCATCTCCTTCCTCAAAACACAGAGCTTTGCTTGCCTTGCCTGCCTTGAGCTTTGGAGTTGCTGTTTTGCTTGCTAATTGCTCTTCCTCATTCCTTGCTAATCTGCTTTTCCTCTGCTGCTCACTGTCTTGCAGTCCTCCTCTTTGCTAGCAGCCCGGCAGACTTCCACCGAAGTGCCTACTGCTGCAGACCTTGTCAGTGCAATAGAGCAGTTGGTCAAAAGCAAGCTGGTAAGTGGGGCCCTGGAGGCAGCTCTGCCTAGATCTCCCCTTCACGTGGCTCCTGGGCCTGGCGTCTGTCAGCAGTGCCCTCTGCTGCACCCACCCCCGCTCCTCCCACAGGGTCGCTTCCAGCTAACGGTGCTTTCTAAAAAGCTGTGCCCCAGAGTACTTTCGGGATTTGTTTGGGAATGGGCATGGGCAGTTAACAAACTCTTTGGAGACTGTGACACGGACGAGAGGTGAAAGGTATTCAAGACAAAATAGCCTCCCCATAAGCCTGGTCCACAGGTCTCCGGGGCAGTGACATTTTGACAGTGTCTGGTGTGTGTCTGGTTAGCCTGGAAGCTCTGCGGAGACGCAGAACACGGATCGGATCTTTGAAAGCACTGAGTAATTGTATTTGGGGACCTCACATAGTCTTCTAGCTTGCGAACTCTCACAGAAGTGGACTGTGATTCTGAAGGAGAATGGGCACAAGTATGTGGATACCTCCCCACAAGGCACTAAGGGAGCTGGTGCGTATCCTGTAATGAGTCTGAGCTGGTTCGGGGCTCTGGCATAATGCTGGTGACAGAGCTTCTTTAGTCCCATACTTTTACATTTAAATGTGCTGTCGTAGAATAAAAAGAATAATAATAAAAAGTGTATCAGTACAGGATGACAATTTGAAGCCCTTTTCTTTCCTTTGCTCTCATTTATGTCACTCGCTTTGTTTTTATTGCAACTCTCATTAGGATAAGTGTCTGTGTTTCTGCCCGAGTTCTGTCAGGCAGTCCTGTTCATCAGAGCCATTTAAACCCTTCTCCACCTGGCCCAGGAATGAGAGGGAATGATGGATGCTCTCTGGGGAAAGCTACCTGATAATTTTAATTAGAGGAACTCGCTTTTTTAATATTCCAGCTCTTATGGAGGACCAATGAATTTAACATATATGACTTTCTTCTTTTTCTTCTAAGTTTCCTTCCTAATTAAAAAAAAACGTAGCTGGTGTTTTCAGTAACGAGTGCCACCCTCTGGAGGGCTGTTCGTTTCCTGCCGCCCGCCCCTGCCCCACTGGTGGGGGTTGCGTGCTGTCGTGGGCCTGCATGCACTTTTCAAAGCCCCCTTCTCTGGCCACTCCTTTCTTGCTCCCCTTTCCTCTCTGCACTAACCCATACAGCCTCTTCATTCTCCAAACACCATAAAAAATATTTTATTTCCTTAAAAGTCATCCTGCCCTGGCCAGTGTGGCTCAGTTGGTTGGAGCGTCGTCCTATAAACTAAAAGGTGGCGGGTTCAATTCCTGGTCAGGACACCTGCTTAGGTTGCGAGTTCAGTCCCCAGATGGGGCACATGTGAGAGACAACCGACCGATGTTCCTCTCCCTCGCTCTCTCCCTTCCTTCCCCTCTCTCTAAAAAAATCAATAAGCACGTCCTCAGGTGAGAATTAAAAATAACCATCCTTTTTTTGCATTTTCTCTTTCGCCACCTGAGCCTGGGCCCCGCCCTCATGCCTGCACTATTGCAGTATCCGTTGCTGGATCTCTCCCCACCCCGGTCTGCCTGCCAGCCTCGCTCTGCATTGGCCGTTCACAAGCGCCTTGTTGCCACCCCCCCACCCCCGCACGGGGAAGGCTCCGACCCCCGTACCTACACGAGCAGTTGTTTCCCCTGTGGGGCCTTCCGTACTGAAGACAGGTCATTGAGATGCAGGAAGGGAATATTGGCATCTCTTTTTCTCATCGTTTGACGGTTTTGTGTAAGTTTTAATATGTACATATGGTAATACAGGGACACAGACACACAGATATACGCATGTAATTTATAAATAAGTTGCATGCTTTGGATGTGTATAACCAAAATTATGCTTACTGATAGAGGTATATTATCAACGTTTGGAAATCATTGGCCCACAGATAAAGTCCACATTTACCCAGAATTCTAATGTTTTGTAGGCTTCTTCCCAACCTGTCTTTCCAGTGTCCCCTTGTTATTCTGGTTGGTGAACTCGGAATTGTTTTCTTCACTATCCCCAAACACACATTTGCTGCCTCCAAATTTCTGTTCATACCACTCCACTTTCCTGGAATGTTCTCCCTCTTATTTTTGCTTATCTAGAGTACAATGGTTATTCAAGTCCCACTCAAATCTCATCTCTCCACAAGGGCTTCTCTGACCAGCCTGGGCCAGATGTCATGTGCGGTCCCACGGTAATCACTGTGTAAACTGCACCCTGCCCGGCATCGCTGTTTGGTTGTGTTATTTGTTGAAATGACTTTCCCTTTTCACTTACAGCTTACCTCTCCAGATAGACGATTTGTCATTTAGGACATTATATTCTCCTCCACAATAGGGGCCTTTTACACGGACATCAATACACACTTGTTTCCAAAAGTCTGTATTTTTTTCATGTTTTGGATTACCTTTTTTCTACTACTACTTCTCCCCTGCACACTGTTCAGAGTCTCTGTTCACACCCAGTTTGTGTGAGCGATGGGTCCAGTGTTGAACGTGTTGAGTGCAGATACTGAAAAGTCCCATAGGAGCAGGTGTCCCGAAGGAGAGGCATGCAGGCTGGTGGCGGAGTCGATCAGCCCACAACAGCCTCTCTCCAAATGTCTCCGGCTTTCCTGTGGTGCGTTTACCATAACAGGGTCTTTAACTTCTTCCGCTAATAACTACTTCTTGAGGACCTGCAATGAGTCTAGGATTATAGAGATTTCTTTGGCTGGATATACAAAACCAAGCTCGTATAGGGGAAAGGAATGAGGGAGCAGTGGTTTGGTTTCTCAGAATCTCACCGAAATTCAGTCCTTTGTCCTTTCTTCTCTCTTTCTTCCCACCCCCACATGTACCCACCGTGGGGCAGCTGCAGAGCCAGCGGTAGCTGGTTCTTTCCTCGGCCACATTTGCAAATACCGAGTTGCATTTTCGTCTCCGAGACTTGTATTCCTCTTCCCTGTCAGCGCTTTAGCTTAGAAGAGGGTAAGACCTCGAGCCTGTGAAAGTTCTGGAGCTTTTATTTGACTGTAAGTACAACAACGTGAGTGCTGCCGAAAGAGCCGTTGTGGTCATAGGCTGGGTTAATGGAAATACAATGTACAGATTCAGCAGAGTAATAGCCCCATTGTACTCAGAGCTTTCAGACCACACCTGTCGTGAGCAATATGTGAGTCATGTATTGCGTTCTGAGCCTGGCATTTCAAAACACTCTTGAACTCAGCAGAAGTCACCCTGAAAGAGGTAGCCAGTGCCATGTGGTCCATGTCATTTGAAAGAAAGCTGAAGAAGCTGAGGTTAAGGCCTGACTGGTGTGGTCCAGTTGACTGGACATCGTTCCACAAAGCGAAAGGTCACGGGTTTGATTCCCAGTCAGGGCACGGCCCGAGTTGTAGGTTTGGTCCCCACCTGGGGCGTGTGCAAGAGGAACATGTGTGAGAGGCAACTGATCGATGTTCTGTCTCGCGTCGATGCTTCTCTCTCTCTCTCTACCTTCTCCTTTCTCTAAAATGATAATAAAATCTTTTTTAAAACTCTAATTTAAAAAAAGAAACTGAGGTTAAGTATGGGGAGAAGTTAGGAGAGAGAGGACACAAGAGCTGTCTTCTCATGATTGAGCCATGGGGAAGAAGGGTTAGTCTCAACATTTTTTTGCTTCAGAGGATGAATCCTAGGCCTATGGGTGGAAGTTATCTTAGTTCAGGATAAGAAGAACTAATAAGGTCCTTTTCAATGTACAGAGTCTGGAAATTTTACAGGAGTATCTAGTATACTTGGACTTTTGTATCTAAGGCTTTAATTCTGTTTTGGTTGCTCAAAAGATGGCCCCAAATTCTGCACTCAGAATTCACTTGGCTCCCTAGCTCTTCCCAAAAGTCATGATGAGATCCCTGGTGTCTCTGAGTTCCAGAGCTGCCCTGGGTGCTTATCCATGCTTTTGACCACCCCACGGCTCCCTCCCCGGGCGTCGTGGTCTCTGCTGCTTGAAAACTGCTGTTAGGGACTAAGGGCAGGCATTCTCTGCTTGGGTGCTATGCCAATAAAACCCCTAAAATCCCCAGAACCTCCTTCAGCAAGTCCCTCCGGACCTTAATGAGCATTTCCGAGTTCTCTCCAGCTAGCCTTGGTCCTTAACCCAGGCTCTGGTTTGCCTCAAGAGGGTGCCCACCCACATTCCCAAATACAGCTAACACACTTGTTCCAGGTTTTGTATTAAGGTCTTGTCTTTAATTCTGAGGCAAGACTAAGGACTCCCCCTGCTTTCCCAGTCTGATTTTTAATAAAATCAGACATGTGGACTGGAGGTGGTGGTGAGTATATAAGGAATCAGAAGTCCTTATAGACTCACCTTATAGGTTTTGGTCCCGCCTCTGCTACTTACTGTGCAGTCCTGAGCGAGTTCCTTAGGCTACTTGGGCTTCAGTTTTATCTCATTTATCAACAGTGCTGGTTCTGTCCACCCGAATCTAATCTCAAGAGAGTTAAGGTGAAGATTGAGTGAGGTGCGAATGCGTTTGGTAAACTGATACTGCAAACATTAGCTCTTAGCCAACTCAGAAGTGCTGTGAAGGGCAGGGAAGGAAGTGTTGTCACACTTTATCTTTGGCAGCCATGCCCTGGGCCTGGGGGCACAGCATTTGTCAACCAGGGTATTGGTCTTTGGGTGAGTGTTGCTGGGTCGTAGCTTAACGACCTGTATGACTTGGTTTTATTCCTCTAAACAGCCTGAAGATTCCCCCCACCTGCCTGAGAAGAAGGGCTGAGCCTCTAGAGAGAAAGCCTCCTCCCTGAGGAAGGTCCTCAGGCAGCATCACAACAGTTCACTTGGCTCAGGACAACCAGTGGACCCTCAGCTGATAATCCTCTGCCTGTAGGGAAGGGGTTGGCTAGGACTGAGCTTTTGTTCAGTCTACCTGTGGCTTGGCTTCCTGAGAATGTGTCCCCTGATTCAGCAAGACTGCCTACCTTTGGGACTTCTGTTTTGATAGCATTCAGCATCCCACATCTGCCCTGGTCAGTCATGGCAGGCCGCATTACCTGGGTAGGACCAGGCTGCATTCCCATGCGTGCTTTGCTCTCCTTTAAATGAACTGACTTGCTTTGTCAGTGGCAATGTAGAGTGAGCAGAAGTCCAGAGTCCAGATGGGAGGATATACTAGCCGCTTATGTCCATTATGAAGGTGTATGTTTTCAGGAACTGGGTTCCTCTGAGATCCCTCTATGGAAACTGTTATTGAGCTTGTTGAAATAGAAAAGATTACCCCTGGCTGCTGTGGCTCAGTGGATTGAGTGACAGCCTGTGAACCAAAGGGTCACCAGTTCAATTCCCAGTCAGGGCACATGCCTGGGTTGCAGGCTGGGTCCCCAGTTGGGGGCACACAAGAGGTAACTGCACATTGATGTTTCTCTCTTCTTTCTCCCCCCCTTTCCATCTCTATGAAAATTTTTAAAAAACACATTTTTTAAAGAAAAGTTTAGATTTCCACAAAAAAAATTTTAACCCGAAGTTAAAAACCTGAATGTCATTTGCCTGGAAAAAACTGGACTTCAGTTTTTCTACTCTATACTTGTTTTCCCTAACCTCACTCCCAACTTGCCTGGGAATGACTGAGATCTAATACCTTTCATTCAGAGAATATTGTACACATTTGTACAAAAGGATGGGGCAGCTAAGAAGTTGGTGTGGTAGGCAGTGCTGGACCAGCTCCTTGCCTGTGTTTTCATCAGATGAGCTTTGACCTCTCCACAAGAGTTCCATAGTATATTCAGTCAACTCTTGGGGTCCTACTATGTGCCAGCTCTGAGATCGAGCGCAAAACCTTCCTTAATGGGACTTCAGTCTAGGGTCGGTGCTCAAAATCCTCTCGCACCTGGACTATTGCAGCCATTTTCTTTCAGAGTTTAGTCTGTCTCTTTACATGACTGCCAGAGGGATCTTTATTTTCTTTCTTTTTTTAAAAAAAACTCTATAATGGTTCTTTTTGACTAATAAAAGCAATAGATGCTCATTCAAGAAAAATTGGAAAAATAACAAGAGTATAAACAATTTATATCACTTATCATCATCTAGACATATTCAGTGTTGAAATTTAGATATATTTTCTTCTAGATGCTTTTAAATAATATAATCATAGAGCACATAAAATTTAAGGCCTGTTTTCCTTTAGTATCATATCAGACATTTTACCAAGTCATGAGAAGGAACATTAAGACTGATCTTTCTAAAACTTAAATTCAATGACGTTGCTTCCCTACACAAAATTCTCCTGTCACTAGTGTTAGAAGGTGAAATGTCTACTTCTTAAAGCTCCACACAAGGCTCCTTATGACCTGACCCCTGCAGACTTCTCTAGGGTTCTCCATCCCGCTCCTCACCTCCTTCCCTAGTACTGACTCGCCTCCGACTCACGTAACACAGTTATTGGCCCCCTCCACCGCCACCTCCTACCAATACCAGGCGGCTTGCGGCTTCCCAGGCTGCCCTGTGTGGTCTGACAACCTGATCCTGTACTCACAGTGCTGCTCTGGAATGTCCTCCCATTGGTATATCCACTAAACCCTTTTTCATTTCTCAATACTCAGTTCAAGGTGCCTCTTCCATTAAGCCTTTCCCTTTCCTCTCCACCCCACCATAGTGCTACCAGCTCCTTTTTCATTCTGTGCGGTACCTCTTCCATCTGGAAGAACACCCACTGTAGCTTAGATTATGGAGGGCAGGGACCCTACCTTATTCATCTCCATTTCTCCAGCACTTTGCAACTATTCAGCATGGAGATACCCATGTGCTTTAGCACAGAACAAACGATCATTTACAATACTGTGCCATGAACGCTGTGCAGGGGGTGTGTCGAGGGTGGTCATAGGAGCCCAGAGGAAGGGCGTTTTATGGGTATGTGATCCAAGATCCAGCACACAGGAAATGTGTTCATTTTTAGCGTGGGGGCAGCCTTCCTCCACACTTAATCTGCTTTTTTGAATTCTATTTGCATTTCTGTTCCCTGACCTTGGACCAACTCTAGGAGCACCCATTGTGCAACTTTTGTTCCTCCCTCCTCTGTACACCTTTTCCTTTGTCGGCTGAGACTGTTGTGACCTGAGCCCTGGCGGGGCAGTTCTCCCTGTGGCAGTGCACAGCCCAGCACACAGCAGCCCCCACCACTGGAGCAGCACCAGCAACTGAAGGCCACCCCTAGTGGCCCTCGAGTGGGACCTAGTATCCCAGCTCTAGCACGGGTAGCTAAGTCCTCAGTTGAATTATTGTAAGTATTTACAGCCAACGCCATTATTTGATGCAGATTACCCAGCATACGGCTGAGCCAAACCCTTTACTTCCCTCTTCTTCCTCTCACACAGCTTCCGTTCTTCTCAGCCCCATCCCAGAGATAACTTGGGCAGGAGGACATGGAACATATTTTTCCGCTTGACATTTTGGACTCCTCAGATGTCCTTCATTCTGCAGAGGAGTTCAGAGCGGACCACGCCAGGCTGGATGTTCCACAGCAGAGCTTCCTAGGCGGAGACACAAGCTCGTGTCCCAGGCCTTGCAGCCAGCGTCCTGCCAGCCAGCAGGCTGCAGACAGACTGCAGCGGGGCGCTGGGGAGGCTGGGAGGGACGTGAAAGACATGTAATCAGATCATTCCCTCTCTGAGTGCATCTGCCTGGGGAGCTTGTCTCTGGTGGTAGCACCAGGGGACATGTCACATGTCACTGAAAAGCCTGCCTGTCCGGTGGCTTGTCAAGCCTCAGCACCAGACACTCATTTCCTTAATAACTGGTTACAGATCCTGAACCTATAAATTTAGCTAAACTCTTCCTGACCTTTCTATATTTTTAGCCTCTGCTGCTTCTCTGGATAACAGAGCCCATGGTTGATTACTTGTTCTATAAAATATCTTCCTGTCAAATTAAAAGAAATTCTCTTTCTCAAGCCCTAAAAGCCCTGTCTTCTTCACTCTAGTTCCTACTGTTGGTAACAAATCCCTGTTTGGCCCTTAGCACATTCTGTTGATTTGGGCATAGACTGGGGGGAAAGAAG
>PVJI01002100.1:108060-157284 GCA_004026765.1 Micronycteris hirsuta
GCTGCTGTAGCTCAATGGATTGAGTGTGGGCTGGGAACCAGAGGGTCCCGGTTCGATTCCCAGTCAGGGCACATGCCTGGGTTGTAGGCCAGGTCCCCAGTGAGGGCCATGTGAGAGGCAACCATACATTGCTCTTTCTCCCTCTCTTTCTCCCTCCTTTCCCCTCTCTCTGAAAATAAATAAATAAAATCTTAAAAAAAAGAAATGAAAGAGATTAATAAATAAAAGGAAGCCCTTGGTAAATAGCCTTAGCAAAGATGTTTTTAGAAAAGGCTAAATCTAGTGACCTCCTCAAAAACACCATAGCTGATTAAACAAACATGATTTTAAACAAACTAGTTTTCCCATCACTACCCTCCCCTATCATTTGCATTTGATGTTCCTATCTCTGATTTCCTTTTCAAACTGCTTGTTTGGTTAGAATTGCTTGATTAGCTTCACCTCTGGAGCTCTTACCCAGAGATAAATGACTTTGACAATTTTCATTCTGTCTGATGTCTGGGAAATTGGCAGGCAGCTCAAGCTGCCAAGCCCATCCTGATTGCCTGGGAGGTGGCGACCCCGGGCTCCCTGCTGCAGGAAGATGAGAGTCTCTGGTCTCCTGGAGCTTTCACTGAGAACAGCCTTGGCTGCAGATCTTCCAAGCTGCCTGTGGCTGGGGTCGGGTGAGGGGTGCGGGGAACACGGGCCTTCCAGAGGACTTTTCAGTTCATACTTCTAAGGCTGTTTACTCTTCTCTTTCAGAGCCTAGAAGGAGGCTCATATCGGGGAAACTTGAAAGACCCAGCAGGCTGCCTGAATGAGGGGATGACCCCGCCCACACCTACTAGAAATCTGGAAGAAGAACAGAAAGCCAAGGCCCTGCGAGGCAGGATGTAAGTGGCGTCCCCAGATTCCATGGACCCTGGTGCGCATGTGTGCAGGAGGCAAAAGCGTCATAGCAAGTGTGGCGAGAATTAGCGGGGGTTAGAGACCCCTTCAAGGGAAGAGGTGCCAGGTCCACTAGCAGCCTCTAGTCCAGTCCCCTTCCCAAGACAGCCCTCAGTGTCTCAGCAAACAGTTTAGGATAAAAATATCGCCTGGAGACAGAGAGGGCTGGACTTCATCTTCATCAGAGCGCCCTTCCAACCCCAAATTCCCACTCTTAACTTCCCGATGGGTTTTCTTTTTACCACTTTCTTCCAAGCAGTAACTTGGGCTGTGCTAAAGCTATATTTAAATGCTATAATTTGGCCTTGCCAGTTCCTTCCTGTGGCCTACAACACATGTGCGTCTTAGAGAGAAGGAGCTGGTCAGCAGTGCTGGGCACGCTGATAAAGAGGCGTGTGTTCCCCGGCTTCCTCCCCATCGCCCCGAGGCCCCAGCCCCGAGGATTTGGTGGCTTCTCTGTGCTGTATAGATCAAGAATTTCAGATGAATTGCTTCCTGGGTTCAACCCTTTTGCTGGGGCCCCATTTCACATCTCAAAACTTTATCCCTTCTGCTACTTGGGCCAAAAACGCAGTTGTGTGACTCCAGGCAACACTCTTTCAAATTTAGATAATACGCTTTGGACCACAGCGAGCAGCACAGCACCCAGCCTGCGCCGGCATGCAGCCATCAGCGTTTTGTGTCCAGCTTTTTACTGTCGGGACAGAAAGAGAAGTGTTTGGGTTTGATGCCTCAGGGACCCCAGAGAGCCAGTCTGTTTCCCAGGCAGCGGGCGACAGGAAAAGAGTAGACTTTTTGAGCTCTTATGCAACTGGGTTCAAATCGCAGCTCTGCTACTCGCTTTGTCCTCTCGAGCAATGAGGCCTGAGAGTTTTCATCTACACACGATAGGGTTTACAATCCCTACCTTGTTATAAGCACGAGAAAGCCCAGTGAAGCACCTGGCACACCTGGCACAAAGTAAGTGCTCTACGAGGAGGAAATCATTAACAAGAAAGAAACCAAGAAAGCAAATGGCCTTGACGTTGTTAAATCCCACAAACTGGTGGTGAGTAGGGAGGCTGTGCATTCAAAGTTGTTATTTCGGAGTATCCGCAGTCAATCTTCTTGGCCTTGACTGGGGATTTTGCAGACCAGTTACCATGGATACCTATCTGAAGAATTGTAGTCTGTATATCTCAAAAGCTTCACTTGATATCAGCATTTCTGAGGCCTCAAAGATTTGTTATCAAACAGATGTCTTTCTTCTCTGGTCAAGTGAAGAACGGAGTGAAATGCAGGAAGAGAGTCTCACGTTGATCCCTTGGCCTCAAGCTTTCAGAACCCAGTTTTGTCAAAGTGTCGTCCTTCTTTCTGCCCGTGTCTTTGCGATTGTCCTGCTCCAGGTGAGGGAGACAGAGCATAAAGATTAGGACGAAGAACTCTGGGTTGTGACTGGCATTCTTCTCTGACTGCCATGTCTGGGAAAGCCGCTCCTCCGCCGCAGTGCCCTCGGCCGTTCCGTGCCCTCTCGTGGGGAGAGTGCCAGTGAGCACCATCCCCAGGGGTGCCAAGTGCGGGCTTCTGGGTGGTCTTGTCGCGAAGGCAGCAGAATAACTTTCCTCTGAACTGAAGTGTGAAGATTTCTTGCTTCACAGTGAAGAGGAACCCTCATTGTTCTTCATCTCTCACTCAGGTTTGTCCTGAATGAGCTGGTGCAGACTGAGAAAGACTACGTCAAGGACCTGGGGATTGTGGTGGAGGTGAGTCGGTGGCTTGGAGGTGACCCGGTGGCTCAGAGGTGACCCGACTGGTCCATACTGGACCCAGCTGGGCCCAGGTGTTTTACCGTGAGAGTATGTAGTTTAATCTCTCTGGGTGTTTGCATAAATGAAACTAAAAATGGTAATAAATTAACTAGAATATGTAGGTGAGGTTTTCTTTTTTCTTTTCCCCTTAAATATTATAAGAGATTTAGAGGGAGGTCGGGCCCCGAATGTGGCAGCCTCTTGTTTAGTGCTGAGCACTTTCGCCTTGTTTCAGGTGATGGAGGGTTTGTGTGAGGTTTTCGTCGGTGTTTAACCTCACGGACACGATGTTCCCCAGAGCTCTGAGCCACCGTGACCTGCACCGAGCAGGACACTCTTAGTGGAAGATAGGGGCTTATGTGTTTCCTCAGATTTTAAGGAGGATGTTATGACCACGAATACCAAGAAGACAGACAAAGAAAAAACCATCGGTAAGGCAAGATTGACAGGTCCACAGTTCAGAGTCAGCTTGGCAGTAAATAAAACAGTTTTCTCCAGAGGGGTTTACTTCAAGGGGATTTAGACACTTGGATAAGAAAGTCTAAGAAAGTAAATGGATAATTTAGATAGCGTAGAGCCCTGTTGCTAAACATCTTAAACAAAAGAATGTGAATTCTAAAAATTGAGTGTCTGCTACCTAAAGTGCCTTTGGTTCCTCACACTGGACCTAGAAGTCCCCATTCAGTGAAATCCGCTGACTTCGGGTCTGTATGTGCCTATCCTGAACCTTGGGTAAACGCACTAACCTGGCATTCAGAGGACCTGAATTCTGATTTATGGAAAGGTACTCTCTTCTCCAAGGAAGGGTGAGGCCGGCAAGGGCACAGCAGCCTCCATGTGGAGTCCAGCCCAGGGGTAAAGGGCCTGGGGGTCTGGAGGCCGCCATCCAGGCCCTGGACACCAGCAGTGCGACCGTGAGGCAGATCGCGAGACTGCCCGTGTCTCGGCTGTCTCATCTGTCAGACGGGGATAAATGCTGCCTGGGAACCTCAAAACTTGCCTTAAAGCTGAAATGAGATCATACATGATAATATTTTACAGAGTCTGAAGTATTAACACATTAAGACTTATTTCTGGGCCAGGTTTGTCTGCTTCTGGTCTTTACAGACATGTAACTTGGGTTGGGAGAAAGGAGAGGGGCAGGTGATGTCTTCTTTCTTCTGCTTTCTTAAGGGGACTGGAGACAAAGAAAGAGACCGAGAAATTCATTTATTGATTTTTTTTTTTTTTTAGAGAGAAAGAGGGAGAGGGAGCAAGAAAAAAACATCAATTTGTTGTTCCTCTTATTTTTGCATTCACTAGTTGATTCTTACATGCGCCCTGACTGGGGATTGAACCCACAGCCTTGGTGTGTGGGGAAGACACTCTAACTGACTGAGCTATGCAGCCAGAGCTAAGAGCCAGAAATTTACAAAAGCTCTGTGGATCCCTCAGCACAAGGGTACAGTCCTGGCTGGGTCGTGAGAAACCACAGGAGCGCCTTCCCCATGGACTCGGGCAGAGTGGGGCCTGCACAGGGCGACGCGTTGTGCTCCCCCCAGGAAGCTTTCTTGTGAAGACGCCCAGCTCATCACTGCCTCTGCCCTACAGGGCTTCATGAAGAGAATAGAAGAAAAGGGTGTCCCTGAGGACATGCGAGGAAAGGACAAAATTGTGTTTGGAAATATCCACCAGATTTATGACTGGCATAAGGAGTAAGTACTACATCGTTCTGAGGTCGGGCCATCCTAGGAATCCAGGACTCTCCGGTCCCCCTCACCCCCTGCCTCTGACCTTAGGGCTAGGGTTCGGGCAGTCTTCAGTCATTTATCTCAGCCTTGAGAAATTATTCAGTGCTGAAGAATGTGGCTTCCTTTTTTTTTCATTCCCTCCCTCCTTTTAGTTTTTTCCTGGCTGAACTGGAAAAATGTATCCAGGAGCAAGACAAATTGGCACAGCTCTTTATTAAACATGTGAGTGTTTCCTGCGTCGTCTTCCCCTCCCCTGCCACCAGGCTCGCTTACATGCATGTTTAAATCCCTCTCTCCCTTGCTATTCATTTGCGCTCTTCTCTGAGTTGTTTTTAACTTTTTGGCAGTTTGGACGATGGGCTCTTGCTGCTCCATGTACTCTTCTGTCCTTGCTATGTAACTGCCTTGGTGCACTCCCAAGGTGTGGACCATGCCAGCGTCCTGTTGCTGTGGACCAGCAGAGCGCTCGCGTCCCTGCGGTTCGTGGGCACCAGGGGTCTGAGCGCCTGCCCTCTGCCTTTGCAGGAGCGGAAGCTGCACATCTACGTGTGGTACTGCCAGAACAAGCCGCGCTCGGAGTACATCGTCGCCGAGTACGACGCCTACTTCGAAGTAAGCGGCTCCGGCTCTGCTGAACCGGGGTCGGGGAAGAAATTCAGGCCGAGACAGCCACAGTCAGAAACACCAGCCATCACCCACCCACAGGTGGCCCCGCACAGAGCTGGTGGCCCCTTCAGGACAGGGATGGCTGCCTCGACACAGCCATTAGCTTCTTAGCTAAGTCCTCAGGAGCCCCTTTGCCGGAGAGGAGCCGAGGGGGCTGAACGTGCTTTCAGAAGCCCCCGTGGACGGGGCGGTTGTGGCTTCAGAAGCTGGGTCCTCCTTGCACGGCCCCAGGGCCCGCACTTCTGCTCGCCAGCCCTGGAGACTGCTCGCTGAGGTGCTTGCAGTCACCTCGTCATCTCTGCTTCCGTTCCCAGGGGCTCTGTCAAGCACCTCAGAGTGTCTGTTCTGCCCCGCCCGGCCTGCAAGTGCCCATGTGGCTGGAGAGGCAACCCTCCCTCGGAAAGAGCCCTCCATGGGGCGTTTGTAGATCTGAATGAGGGCCCCGAGGTTGCTGTGTCCCAGGAGAAGCCCGTCGCCCCTGACGTGGCCCCGCAGTGGTAGAGAGAACAGAATACCCATTCCTGCTTGCCTCCCAGGACTTGGGGCGAGGACACAGCATATGGAAGTGATTGACGTGCAGAAGGGGATGACGTGTGTTCTGTGTTATTAATAACAGAATAGCAGTTCTGTAGGCCATTCACGTGCTTTGAATATTCTAAAACTTCATTGGCAAACACGAAGGCCTGCCTTCTTTGAAGCCTTGAACCCCAATCCAGAGCACCCCAGTTCTTTGGCCCCTTTTTTCCTAACCTAACTCCCTTGTGTTCCAGGAGGTGAAACAGGAGATAAGTCAAAGGCTGACGCTTAGTGATTTCCTCATCAAGCCCATTCAGAGAATAACAAAATATCAGTTGCTCCTCAAGGTAAGAGAGCTGTGAGCCGGGCTCAGGGCCTGAGTCAGCAAACGGGTTAGCTTGAGATTCTGTCTTCCCCACACCATTCCTGGGGGCTCGTGGGGGCCCCCGTGGGCTTCTGTCTTGTCTGTCGGTTAGTTGTATCAGCTTTGCCCTCAAATAAATTGTATGCCTCTTGTTTCCACCTTTAAGGTTGGTTAATTTATTTTCTTTTTTTTCAATTTCTTACTTTGTCACAAAAAGTGAAAAATAATAAGCATAAAATCAGAGTGAGATACAAGCAGAAAGGAGAAGAAAGGCACTAGAAATCTTAGATGAGTAATATCTAACATTTCATCACATTTTACTCTTTTTAATGGTTTAATTTGATTTGTCTAACAGAAACAGGAAGTAAACGAAAGAGAGATTTAACTTCCCTTTCTCCCGTCCCTTCTTCTCATAATCTTCTTTCCTTCTCTAGGTAAATGTTCTCTCCCCCTGCTTCCCCTCCTCCCTCCCATTTCTCATGGTTTGGGATCTTTGACTGTCCTGGGGGTTTCTCTGTGATACACGTACATTATGACTCATGACTTCGTATCTCAGCTACTGCAAAGCATTGCTGTCTCTGTTGGGATGGAAAGCCTTCTGGGTGTTACCACAGTTTATACGATGCTAGGTTTTTTTATAGTGGTCTGTTTTCCTAACTGGTTTCACCCTTCCCACACCCTTCCCTGCTTCCCCAACTTACTAGGACTTCCTGCGATACAGCGAGAAGGCGGGTTTGGAGTGCTCAGATATCGAGGTGAGCGTTTTCCGCCTGTAATGCTGACTGTCTAGGGACGGCTGTTGGGTATATGTCTCCAAAGGGAAAGGGTTGTCTCTGGTTGACCTAGGGTCCGGGCTGGCTGATCCCTCTCAGATGGTAAGAGCCTCCCAACAGGTGTTGAGCAGGATGAGGAGTAGCGAGGACTGATGGCACACAGTGAGTCTTTTTCTAAAACTCGAGAATTGTATCTTGGGCCACATCAGAGCTTAGCCCCACTGGTGTTCTTGTGGCTCCCAGTGACATGTGGTGGGAAAGCATGATATTTGAGCCCTCTAACATCCTTCAGGGACTGGGTGTTTCCATGTATAATTTTATCCATAAATCTAGGCACTATTTGAGTCCAACATAAAGTATTCCATTTTCACTCCCTCCCCTGCCCCCAAGGATTACTCCTTTAGTGAAGTCCTTTGAGACAATGTCACCATGGGGATTATTTTAAGCCAGAGAGGCTACAGACCACTCTGGCAGGTTGTTTTAAGTTAAAAACTCCAGTGTTTCACAAGCCAGGCTAAGCTGTTGCTTGGGCAGCTAGTAAGCAACAGAGAGAAGAAAGAACTCAAAAGAAGGGAAGGGATTTGATAACCAAACGTGGGAAGGTAGGAAAAGAATGGGCTGGGTAGCATCGTCCCCACGGGTGAAGCCCCTGCACCGATGACCAGCGCCCCACCTAGAACGGACAGTCCCCCAGGCCTCTGAGCGTGGGCAGCAGGGACCAGTGTCCTTTCCTAAAATCAGGAACTACCAGGGGCGCCTGCCTTCCAGCACAAAACCGCCCTGCGCCTCCTGCTTCCCCTCCTGAGCTGCCTTCGTTGTTTCCCGCAGAAAGCCGTGGAGCTGATGTGCCTTGTTCCAAAGCGCTGCAACGATATGATGAATCTGGGACGCCTGCAGGGCTTTGAGGTGAGCCCCTAAGAGTGCTCCTAAACTCTGTCTCCACCCGGCTGCTGCGGCTTCCCTTCCAAGTCCTGTGCCTGCCTCTTCTGCCTCCTCACGCACCGTCTACGCCTTTGTGCTTGGCTGCTCCGGTGCGCGGGCCTAGAAACTCATCTGTGTAGGCTGTCGAGTGACAGGGCGGTCAGAGACCCGTACAGAGCCGTCGGCCAGAGCAGTGACAGGGCAAGCAAGACCCAGAATTCCTTGTAACTGTGGACCTGGCAATGACATCTTCCCCCTTCTTTCTGGCTTGAGAAATGCCAGCTCTGTGAGGGAGAGTGGGACTATGTGATGGCAATAGAGCCAGAGGGAAAGTGCAATGCCTTTTTGAGAGGGTGGTTCTAATAAGCAGGCCTATACAGCGGCTGGCTTTTTAGTTAAATGAGCATTTTTCTGTTCTTTGAAGCAGAGAATCAAATTGTAGGAGAAACAGCCAGTGTCCCCAGGATTTTGGTTTCCGTCATGCACTAGTTCGCTAGGGCTGCCGTAATGAAGCACCGCAGACTGGGCGGCGAAAACAACAGACGTCTGTCATCGCAAGTCTGCGAGGCTGGACGTCCAGCCGAGGCGTAGGCCTCGTGCTTCCTTCCGAGAGCTGTGAGCACGGGGTCTGTTCGGGTCTCTCTCCGTGGCTGGTAAACGGCACCTTCTGTTCACGTGGCATTTCTCCCTGCACATTCTCCTCGCCTCTCCTCCGGATCCAGGTGTCCCCCTTGCGTAAGGACGCCAGTCCCACTCGAGTGCGGTCACCACAGGAGCCTCACTGTAATTTTGTGATGACCCTCTTTCCCGAAAGGTCACATTTGGAAGTGCTGGTGTTAAGATTTCAGCATATGACTTGCAGAGGGTTATGATTCAACCCGTAACAATGAAACTTTAAAGAACAAATTGATTGTTCTAATTTAAACTTAGGAAGTGGCTGTCATTAGTTTACATCCAAACCTCATATATTAATGAAACCCAACCTGTTTGAACATCAGGATCATAAAAGTGGGACTGACACGGTTGTCGGCTGGTGCTGTTGTTGTTGAGCCCCTTAGAGAAAGATGTGAGTCTCCCAGTCCTGTTTCCTGGTAATCCTACACCCGAAGATTTTATTATTCCTTTTGGGAGAAAAGGGATTCCTGAAAGTTGACGTCATTAAGAAAGTAATAGACCTCTTTCTTCTGGCTAAACTAAAAGAGGTAGACTAGAATAAACATAAGACAGGCTGGTCCATAAGTGAATTTAGGAGATGCTATATTCAGGCTCAGGTTCTTCAGTTGGATGCATGGTTTTCTTGAGGCAAATTCTTTTGTCCTCCATGCCCTTCCAGCTCACCCTGTTGTCCCTGTCTGATCCCACTATTGGGACCAGGAAGCAGGTCAAGGGTCTTTCCCATAGGTCCCCCGCCCCCCACAGCAGACCCGAGGCAGGAGAGGAGGGAGGGTTACACAGCAGAAACATATTCCACGTTCTCGCGCGGCATTTTAGTCTTACCAGGTGAAGTTTTGTACTTCTTCCGTTAGAGTGACGCCAGGTCTGAGCTATTCCAAACAACACAAGTAACTGCTTTTGCTCTTAAACTTTGATGTCCCCATGTTTTCTGAGCAGAAGTCTGGCTTAACTTTCTGGTGGCCTCTGGAGAAACTCAACACTGACAGGAGGGACAGCATCTGATTTGCTGCCTAACTCAAGCCAGACTTCACAGAACTGTGTTGTGCACATGTGTCTGTGTCCACAAGAGGCCTCATACCAGGGTGTTTAATTGTTTTCTCTTTTAAATCAAGTACCACCATCTTCTTTTTTCATCAAGCCCCAGAGAATCAGCTTTGTATTCCTTCAGCTGATCGGGAAGGACCCTGAACATACGTCCATTCCTTCTAAAGCCCATGGCTTCGGGCCTGGGAGAAGGCAGCCCCTTCACCTGGAGTCCTTCCCCAAGTTTAAAGCCTCCAGCTTTCCCTTCAGGGCTCTACCTCACGGGCCAGGCTCCTATGTGACATTAATAGAGCTTTTAGAGTTTTCCTGGCTAGCTGGTCGCTGGCTTAATATTAACTTTGGACCAGGGTAGAGATAAGCCTGTTTGGCTGCCGACCTTGGCAGTGAGGAGCATTGATCCAAGCAGAGGTAAGGTGTTTCTCAGGAGCATGAAAGAAAAGTGACCCAAGTGCTGGATAACGTTTGGAATGTGGCACCATGTGAAAAGGATGGCCCAAATTGGCATCATAGGGTCGAGCTGTCACCTGAGAGAGTATGATTCAGAGGGAGCCCTCCAGCTGCTGACTCAGATATCGGCATCTTTTTGCAGAACGTTAGGAAAGGCAAGGCTCTTTGATAGCATCTGTGAAGACTTGCAGGGTTGAGCCATATTTTCTTTGAAGATGTGAAGATGTCTCTGAAAATCTGGACAGAAACTGGCAAACCAAATAGGCTCCACGTCCTAGGCTACATGTCAAGTGGCCTGGTAGCTGGAGGCATTTTAAGAAGGATCACAGGACCCCCAAAATATCTACTAGCTTATAAAATATGGGCACCTATCTACAGTAACCCAACTTTACATGTTGATCTGTAGCAGGAGACTAAGAACTCAGAAGAATTTCCTCCATTTTAAAATAATAGGAGAAAAGAGGGACCCAACTTACCAGATTATTTGTGGTCCCGCCTACATCACTTCTCTTGGCCATGGTTGGCTCTAGGTTGATGGCCACTGGAGGACTCCAGGTCCTTGTGCCATGCTGCAAGGGAGCCGGGCAAGCACGCTTCTCAGAGCTTCAAGGACAGAAAGGCCACTTCTAGCTCCAAATATCACTTACTTTCTGTTCACCTTCTAATAAAACAAGAAGGGCTAGGGTAATTTCTGAGCATCTTTTTAGCTAACAATTTTAGCTTCCTTCAGGAATTTTCCTGGACCTGCTTCTTACCCTTCTCCTGCCTTCTTTCCCTTTCCCTGCAGGGCCCTTGTGCCTGCCCTAGATGAATGGGTGTGTCCTAATTTGGTCTCTTACTAGAGCCCTGAGGATTTTGGTATCAAGTCTGCTATCCATGTCCCCAGAGGGGAGGATCTGTGGATGCAGAGGGCTATGGTCGTCTCCCCATTTTTCACTTACTTCACCTTAGCCCTTTGCTCCATCAGGGCACCCTGACCGCTCAGGGGAAGCTGCTGCAGCAGGACACATTCTATGTGATTGAGCTGGACGCAGGCATGCAGTCCCGGACCAAGGAGAGGCGCGTGTTCCTCTTTGAGCAAATTGTCATCTTCAGTGAACTGCTCAGGAAGGGATCTCTTACCCCGGGCTACATGTTCAAAAGGAGCATCAAGGTGAGGATCCAGTGGGGATGACTAGGGAGAAGGAAGAGCCAAATTTGGGGGAGCTGCTTCCCTAAGACAGAGGAGTGAGTAAGGTCCCGAACACTGAAGGCCTTTCAGCCTAATAACCTTCAGGCATGAAGGATGGATCTCTGTGAGAAGTGACAGGCTGGTGCCAGTCCTTGGTGTGGGCCTGTAGGTTCTCCGGGGTCATGTCATTCACTCAAAGACAGAGACCAAAGTATTTAGCTGTTAGATCCAGGGCAAAATTTTGGAAACATCTCCTGAAATAAAACTGGGAGGAACTGTAATATGTTGTTGATTTTTATTAAACCATTTAAATATGAAAAAGATTGGCTTGGTGTCTTCTAGATGAATTACTTGGTCCTGGAGGAGAACGTGGACAACGACCCCTGCAAGTTTGCGCTCATGAACAGGGAAACTTCAGAGAGGGTCATTCTGCAAGCCGCCAACGCTGACATCCAGCAGGCCTGGGTGCAGGACATCAGTCAAGTCTTAGAGACACAGCGAGACTTCTTAAATGGTGGGTGCTGGGCCTTGCTTCCTCTGAAGACCCCACCCCTCTGAAATTCCTTGGGTCTGGCTTCATGGTGTGTTATAAGCCCAGATCATGTTTTATGGGAAGTTCAACTTTGTAGTTTTCAAAAACACTTTGTTTAGAATTTTTCTGAACCTGAATATACAAGTAGAACAGATGAAGCATCATGAAGAAGCCCCATCTTTTCAAAAGAAGGGATACTCCCTTGTAGCCTACGCATAAATGCGTGTCGTGTGGTCCCCGTCACCAGCTGGCGCTAACGGAGGCAAACGTCTGAGCTGGGCACCTCCTCGTCCTCACAGGGGCTGTCAGGGACATGCGTCTTCCCCTTTGGTGGCGAATGGCTGCTACTCTCACAGGTTCTCTCGTGTTAACTAGAGACAGCTGGGAATCGGGCAGATCAGTTCAAACGCCCCTTCCCCTGCCAACAGTGTGAAAGCCTGGATAAGTCATCTCTTCCGTGACAGGAGATTTAACACCCTGTGTTTATTTTAAACCAGATAAAAAGAAATATATAGCAGGATGCCATGACTTTTTAAGATAGGACATGAGACTTCAAAGCAGTTTCACACTGGTTCCCCAACTGTAAAATAGTTTGAGAAAAAATAAATAAAGTGATCTCTAGGGTTCTTTCTCACACTAAAAAGTCTAAAATTAAATACCAGCCCATCCCTGAGGGATAGTAATGAAAGTTGTATAAAATTTACAGTGTCTGAATGGACAACTTTGAATTAATACTTATGTTGATAAAACAACATCGTACAAAACTATGTGCATACGTAAAAATACATTTATTAAATTTCACTGTATCAGGAATTTCTGATAGACCCTAAGCTGGAATGAGGCTTCTAAGTTCATCTCTTCAGGACAAAAGAAAAATAAAGTAGGACAATAAGTTGAAACCAGAAATAACTGAAATGACAGTGATGGCTGCCATTCCTTCTCTGTGGCCAGCACCACGCGAAGCATTTCACACGTACCATCACGTTTAATTCTCACATCAACATGGAAAGACAAGTACTGTCATCATATATTTTTGAGGCAAGGAAAAAGAGGCCCAGAGAGGTTAAGAAACATGTCCAAAGTCACAGAAACAAGGACTTAAATCCAGAACTATGTAACTTAAAATTAGAGTCTTACCCATAGAACTGCGGTATAGTAGCTCGTGGTAGAACACATTTATATGGGAGCTCCCTACCAAACAAAGCAAAGAAAGAAACGGGATCGGGTACAAGACACTGCATGTGTCAGCCGGAAACAACCTGTCTGTACCTGCACAGCTTTCCTGATGCTGAGACCTAAGTTATGCAGATTGAGGCTGGTGGAAGGACACAGGCGCAGATGCCTGAGCGCAGTCACTGCACGTAACCAGTGAAGGCCCGGTTCCGTGAGACAGGCACGGCCTCCGCTGGTCGGGTTGACGGGCCCTGCTTCAGAACTCTGCGGTCTGCTTGAAACTCAGCACTGCATTTCTTTGCGTGCAGTCAATGATTCAGACTTGCACGTGGTTCCAGGAGACCTCTATCCTAATTTTAGTGAATTATGACGCTGTTACTGAACTAGATTACCAATGCCTCACTATTAAAATAGGAGAGGCTGAGGTCTTACACACTCAAGAGATGTGATGACGGGCCGGGCCCAGGCTTACTCAGAGACCCGTGCGGGCATCTCAGACCCATCTCTCCCTCCTGAGACCTTAAATAGAGAGGAAGTGTGACCTGTGCCATGGCCTATTGGAGTTCATACCTATCACTGCAGAAATATCCTTATAATCGAAAGTTCTCTGGGCCCCAGCTGTTAACCCACTCAAGTATTTGTTACAGTGGATACTGATAAGACCCACATAACCAGGCCAGCCTTTGAAGCCATGATTACAGAATTTGACTAGTAAGGCTTTTGCCTGGCTGTTTGGGACTCAGACCTTGGGACTCTGTTATCTTCAACTCAGTAAAACAAAGCTCACATCTTTGCTCCCTGACAACCATTTTCCCAGTCTCCAAACCTGAGTGACCCTCGATTCTCGCCTTCTTTTCCCACCCAGGCTTGTCGGAGTCCAGCTTGCCTCCAGAACACTGGCTGCACCACATCCGTCCACATTCCCACTGACTCCGCTCTGGTTAGGCCTCTGGCTTGTTGCCGCCTCGTGGCCTGTCAATCAGCCTCTGCAGCCTCTCCCCCAAACCGCTGCTTAAGGTTCTTCGAATGTGGTTCTGCTGATAGAATCCGAATTTAAAACGTTCAGGTTCATTGAATCCAATCACTTTTCATGATCTTCAGGGTTAAATCCAGACTCAGTTCTCTATATCTCTCACAACATGGCACCTCCAGCTTCCCCTACCCACCTCATCTCCTCGTTTCCCATGGAGATGCATGGCCCTGTCCTCCCCGTGACGTGACTCCATCCTGTTCCCCAGACACACTTCACACTTGCTTCCTTCCTGCAGTCTGCACGGCAGAGTCTGACCGCCGGCCCCTTCTGAAGGTCTTTACTGCCACCACCTGTATACTTAATATACCCCATGCACAGACATACTACAGAGCTCTCTCCCCGTTCTTTTGCACAACGCTTTCCACCTCACATATGGCAACCATTTGGGCTTTGCACATTTTCATTATTCAGATAGGTTTCTTATTCTCACAGTAGATTACAAGTTCCTTAACAACAAGGGCAGTGTCTTCCTCGTATATCCTCATTATGCCCGGCCTGGAGCCTGTACCTCAGAAGCCTCAAAATCCTCTGGGATTCCAAAAGCTCTAAGTAACCGTCCGCTCTTATCCTGCAGCACTACAGTCGCCCATTGAGTATCAGCGGAAGGAGAGGAGCACAGCTGTGATGAGGCCCCAGCCTGCCAGGGCTCCCCAAGCCAGCCCCAGGCCCTACTCCTCTGTCCCCGTGGGTTCTGAGAAGCCCCCAAAGGGCTCCAGCTATAACCCGCCTCTGCCACCCCTGAAGATATCTACCTCCAATGGCAATCCAGGGTTTGACTACCACCAGCCTGGGGACAAGTTTGAGGCCAGCAAGGTAAGTGACAGCCCATTATTCCCATCCTCACCTCTCTGAGGGAACAGCCTTAGGGCTCACTTTAGGAAGTAGCATTTTTTAAAGATTTTATCTATTTTTAGAGAGAGGAGAAGGGAGGGAGAAAGAAAGGGAGAGAAACATAATGTGCAGTTGCCTCTCGCACGCCCCCAACTGGGGACCTGGTCTGCAACCCAGGCATGTACCCAGACTGGGAGTCAAACCAGTGACTTTTCAGTTCACAGTCCAGTGTTCAGTCCACTGAACCACTCCAGCCAGGGCAGAAGTCGCATTTTTTTTTTTTTATGGTGACCATTTTGTCAGGAACATCCCCCTGGATACAGACTAGTCTCAGTTATTTCTCTTTCTTCCCTGCAAATTGAGCGTGTTAGACCAGTTCCCTCTGGCTCAGACATTCTGTTCAAGGGCTATTGTCATCTACAGAAACTCTGCACAAATCTAAGGTGTTATTATAGTAGCAATTATGAAAACCGGGATTTATACCAAATAGAGTAGTCGTGCTATAGATCATCTAAAAGTCACAACTCTAGTGGTTGACATTTTAAAGAGATTGCCTTTTGTAATGACCTGCTGAGGTAAGCTCACAGTTCCTCACTACCCATTCATTGGCTGATGTGGCAAGGTGCGGTGGGGCAGCCAGCCTTGGACGAAACATTTATCCCACATAATCCATCCTTTAAACATCACCTGAGAGTAGCCACAGACTTAACTATACACCTAGTCTACACATTTGTTTTGATCCTACAAGGTAGTAGGAACCAGAGAACAAATGGGAAAAGCGCTAGATTAGGAATTAGGTGATCTGGTTTCCATTTCAAATTCTGCAGCTCGCTTGCCCTAGGCCCTCAGCAAGCCGGTTAATCCGATTAGGCTTCAGTGTCCTCTGGAACTCAGCGGGCCTGTGATCAGGAACATCTGCATTTTGACCTACATGTTCTGATTTTACACTTTTATTCTTTTTACCCAAATTATTAGATGATATTGATTTTTTTAATTAACAATGTCTAAATTCAATTCTGTGTTAGAGTAACTATAGTGACTTACTTCATCATATCACCCAGAAATGATTTGCCACCTTAAAAAGCCCCTGCTCTTGTGAATCAGTTAAAGTCACATTGGCATTTTGTCACAGATTTTGAAGAATTTCTGATTCTGTCTATGCTCTGTGAGGCAGCCAGGCCTCCCTGGGAGTTACAGGTCTGTCCAAAGGCAGCTTCCCTAGTGTAGAGCCACGTTACAAGGCCGTGGATGCGGGGCCACTGTGTAAATGAATGCAGGGGGAACTGGAGGGGTTCTGTTCCCACAGGAGTTGGGTCAGGGTGGGTCATGACCTTGCCTATGAATTGGGCAAATGTCTCATTGTAGCTCCTGCTGCAGGGAAGGTCAGAATGCAGAGTAAGACCAATGCTTTTTCAAAAGGAAGAAAAAAATGTACCAAGTGTCCGTGTTCTTCCCTCTGGCCGTTGTGACCCCTTACTTGTTTGCCCTGGCTTCACTTCGTCCAGGGGCCCGTGTGCCCCTCCGTCAGTCCCACGCTTCCCCTCCATTAACCTGAGGATGCAGGCAGGACAGTTGCACACTAGGCAGGGGCTTCCCGGTGGAAGGTGTGGCCACCCCTTTACCTAGGCCAGACAGTATCTGATTATATATTGTATGAAACAGGAGTGTGTTCATGAATATAATGTCGTTACTCAAGACAATATTCTTCCTGTTATTTACCCTGCTGGTGGGAGGCCTGGCTTTTCAGCACACAGCAGGGTGCAGAGCAAGCCCCTGCGAACCGGCCTTCTTGTGTCTGGGCTCCTCTCGCCCTGTCCCCCAGCAGGGTGACCCGGGAGGCTGCAATGGGACTTCCTCCATGGCCGTGATCAAAGATTACTATGCACTGAAGGAGAATGAGATCTGTGTGAGCCAAGGTGAGGTGGTCCAGGTCCTCGCCGTCAACCAGCAGAACATGTGCCTGGTGTACCAGCCTGCCAGTGACCATTCGCCCGCGGCCGAGGGCTGGGTCCCGGGCAGCATCCTGGCACCCCTCACCAAAGCCACAGCAGCGGCAGAAAATAGTGACGGGAGCATCAAGTAAGTGCCTCATTGGCTTCCCCGGGAGAGGAGTATGTGGATTAAAAAAATTCCAAAACAAACAAAGAACCCAAACATGCAAACACACGGTAGGGAATCACTGCTGCTTAATCTCGACAGTGCGACCGGGACCAATGTCTGAGTGCTGGAGCCGCACGCAGCAGGGCGCCCGGGCTGGGTTGCTCTGGAGTTTTTTGTTTTCATTGATGGGAGTGGCGGTGGTTTTCCTTTCCTTTTTGTTTATAATTTTGTGTTCATTTTTTCCCTCTCTTCCCCACCTTGTTAAGAAAACGACCCTACTGAGACCCTAGGTGACAAAAGCATGCCTTCCGTTGCTCCACTTGACCCACCACAGGATTCACTGGACTGGACTTCTATTTATGTTGTGTTAAGTTACCGATATATATATTTTTTGATTGACACCAAAAAATTACCTTAGCACAAATGCCAGACAGACCTGTGCAGGTCGGAGGCCCGCTGCTTCTCCCAGGAGAGAGGGAACTTTTTGGTTGTCTGTGGCAATTCCTCTGTATAGATTGTACCTTTTTTTTTTTTATTCCCCCTCCCCTGTTCCTTTAATATATGTTCATGGTAATTTGTAAGATATTTCTTTTCCTTATTTTGGTTGCAAAGACCCTTCCGAACACATTCCTGTATAAAGTATTTTGCACTATTTAAAGAAACCCATGTGGACGGAGTCAGGCTGTGCAATATGATGGGGAGTCACAATGTTCACCATTGTACCTGTGATGTAACTAAGGATTTTAATGTGCTATTTTAAATATGTAAATAAATTTTCACCATGAGCATGTTTTAATGAGGTTAAAGACTAGTTGACCCTTTTTCCCCATTTCACTATTCTGGGACTTTTAAATATGCAAATGATTCTTCTCCTTCCGCCCCCTTCCTTCCTTTTCTTTTCTTTTCTTTTCTTTTCTATATTTTAGGAGTTGATTGAATGCATTGCCAGTCTTTTCCTCCACAAACAGTTGCTAAACCTCCAACCCCAGCCTTCCCTTCTAAATAGCGCCTATTGGTTTTCCTCTAACCTCAGATGAGGAGTGATGCGGACTCAGTGCTGTCCCACTGGGCGACCTGGAGGTGCTTACATGAGTTAATGACTAGGGGAGACGATAGTGTTTGGCTCGCACCCCCCACTGCTTGCCATGCTGTGTGGTCACTGATGTCAAGGGTGGAAGGAGCTCCCGTAAGACATCTGAGCAGGGTCACCCCTCACCAACAGAACTGTGCTTCGTGGGCCTTTTCTGTAGCTCAGGGGTTAGAGCCTCCTGACTTCACCCTAGCCTTTCTAGGTGACTACAGGCCTAACTGCAAATCAGCAGTGGCCCCTAAGGCACAAATAGGCCCAATGCATTTTATTCTGAAGGTGCTTGGCTTGGGTGTCCTTTATGAAGCTTTGGAAATAAAGACGCTCAAGGCACTGAAGTTCTCATTCATCAGTTGCCTTACAGAACTAACCCGTCATGATTTGTGATCTAATTATCCAAGCCCTGAGCTCATCCTCCTCCTCACCCTTGGGTCTTTTGGTCACTTTTTCACGCCTTCTATGAGAGGGCAGGTAGGAGGGTTGTCAGGCTGGGTGAAAGACAACAGACTCTATACAAATTGGTCATTGTGGTTCCTCGTTAGCTGCTCCTGTACCAGGCGGGGGTGGAGCAGAGCAGCAGACTAAAGCAGTTGTCATTTACCAGTGGAGGACGCACCCCACCCCCACCCCAGGGCCTGCTTTGACCCCAGAGGTCAGAGTTAGTGTGACGCCTACGGACCGGTGTCGCTGCAACCCTGTTTCCACATCCGTCTCCGGGCTCGTAGCCAAAAGATGGAGGCTCCCCAAATCTTGATGACGAGTTCTTCGGGGAAGATAATACAAAATTGAGTCTGTCCTGCCATTTGCACTGCTCTGAGTCTCCCTCCTGAACATTATTTATGACATTTCCAGTTCCTCACCAAGCATACTCAATGACTCACAGGGCTCCAGGAAACATAGGGACACACCCCACACTCGTACAAGTGCACAGGGCGCTGTCTGCCCTGGGACCCTGGGAGTCTTCGGCAAACACTTTCCTGGCTCAAGATGTTCTCAGAAAGAGCTAGAGGCATGGATTTGGGGGTAAAGATATGAGATGAAAGTCTGAAGTTAACAGAGTGATGTCATCTAAGGTTAGCTTCCATGATTGGTTCCCACTTAGATACAGCAAGTGGAGGAAGGAGCTGGTGTGCATGGACCCCAGACGGCCTGCCTACCTAGGATCTTTGAGGTCTGGCCAAGAGGTTCTTTCTTGCCTTTTAAAGGAGTCCGCTTTTCGCAAAAAATTCAAGAACATGACAATGATTGCTCTTGCCTATGCAGAAGGTGGATTTTTGACCATGTGTGTTAGAGATAAAGATTTTGGGGACACCTTTCTCAGAACATTCTAAAATTCCTAACGTATGTGGAACTTGTGGAGGGGATCCTATACATTCTGGAGTACCCTCCTTCCTCCTGAATCTCCTATGCCTCTTTCTCTCCTGTCTCCCTCAATGGAAGTGCTTCTCACTGAGATCTGGTCTGCATAGGCCTAAATCTGACAAGGAGACACTGAAGGGAAGCCAACCTCACTTATCTCAGACAATCTTAGAGCTTCATCCAAACTCTGTGACCAGGCCCGACATTGGTGATGCCTGCCCAGGGCCGTTGATGGTATGTGTGACTTGGCTTTCGGTATCTTTGTCTTTGAGTCACAACGTATCAGGAGCTCTGCTTTGGGCTTCTCTTTGCAAGTCTGTCGAGAAGTACCTCCCAGCCCCCTCATAGTGAGGAAGAAGTTAGGACAGTGTGAAAGGGCATTGCTGCCCACCCCTCCCTGAGGGCGTATTGTGGTTCTTTTCCCAACGGGCAAACCTCTTAGTGGTTGACAGAGCCCTATATTCACAAACGCCGAGTGATGTGAATAACATGGGCCAGAACACCCTTTATCCTGAACTGTCCAGATGAATGAGTGGTGCTCAACTCTTCGTTAAGTGGAATGCTCCAGAAAATCCTGTCCGTACTGCAGTGTTTGGGAGTGGTCACCGCCCAAGCACAAATGAGGATGTGGAACCCTGAAAATCACCCTTTTGGGGTCCGTGCCTGGTCCTGGGAAAGTGCCAGTAGCGTATGCACTATAGAATATGCTGCTTTCATCTTTCCTGTTCCCTGCCCATTCTTCCCCTATCCACCATACCCTTCAGGAAGGGAGTTCCTCACTTCTGTAAGACCTCATCAGTAATTTTATAAAAATTGCCCTTGGTAGAGTTTAATAACCTAGTACTCATATTTTTCTCAAATGCTACAGTCAACCTTGCACATCTGTCAGGAGGAGTCAGACTTCATCCTCGCTCGCTTCCCATGGGAGGTGAGGTCAGCTGCGCCACCGCGGGGCTGGTGTGCAGGTGTGGGGCCTTGGCAGCCAGGGCACGACTGGAGCCCCTCACCTACCGACTCACCATGGGTGGCGAGCCCACCCACCGCTTCACCCTGCCCTGACCTGCCATTTTGATTGGTGCATTTTTTGGTACAACAGGAAGTCATGTTCATGGCATACTCTACGCATGAGAAAGCGGGCGGAAGTGGAGAACACGGGTAAAAATGAAGCCACAGGGTCTCGTAAACCCAAGGATATTCTGGGCAACAAAGTCTCTGTTAAAGTGAGTAAGGCATTCCGGAGCCGGGTCCCACCTCTCATGCACTCCCACCCGGCAGCGTTCTCACAGGCGATCTGGGAGGATGGGGTTTTCCCAGCGTGGGAACCAGAGGGGAGGTAGTTTAACAGGATTTTGCATGCAAGATCAATTTATTTTTTATTTTTTATTTCTCCTGGCAACTTCAATTCAAATAAGTAAGTATCTCTTTTTTCTTTTATGACTTTATACTGTGCAGATGTTTTATAGCAAAATTATCTGCAACATTATTCTCTTAGAAATGCAAGGCGCTTGATTCATACTGAAGTTCTCCACGTTGCCCATGCAGGCAGTGCCCTAGGTTTGAAAACACATGCCGGGTAAAGAAATGCGGGGTGCTTTCCAAACCCTCAACCCTGTGACACCTGAGGTTTGGAATGTAAGGGCCACTGTGTCCTTGGAAAAGTTTCGTTTCTTTTCCCCAGAATCCAGACGTCACTCTCAGCCTGTGCATGGCAGGGAAGGGTGGCACATTGGTGAAGCCCAAGTCACTGCTTTGTAACAGTCCACGTATTACTCTGAACTCACCAATTACAGGCTTTGACAGACCCTCGTTGCCTCCCACCTCAAACATTGTGATCTGTTTTCTTTCCACTGTGCCCTCTGGAAAGTGCGGACTCTGGAAAATGGAAATTAGATGGCTGAGGTTCCATTGTGCTTTAATGTGTGTTTATCTACCTGGCACTTTTCCCCCTTCCTGAGCAAAATAAGAACAACTGAAACCCATTCTAACGTCCTTCTTGGGGAAAAGAAATTGTATTCTCTCCTCACCCTCATCCGGGAAGGCCAGCCTCTCACACAGAAGACCACAGTTTAAATTCGACAGCGCTCATGCTTCATTCGGTTGCTTCCATTGCTATTTCCTGTGGGATGACGGCTGCCCGCGGCCCCAGCCTCCACTCCTGAGCAGAGCATGCTGCCGCCCTTGGTGACTCGCACCCCCACCTGGTCTTCTCTGCCCGGTGTCCCATTGCCCAGCTTCTCGGAAGTTCTCCTCGCTCTCTAGCAAAAGCTGCCTGTGTTCTAACTGTGTTCTCTTTCTTCCCCCTTCCTCATGCTGCCCATCAAGGAGACGAACAGCTCCGAGGAGTCAGAGTGTGATGATCTTGACCCTAATACTAGCATGGAGGTAGAAGCAGCTATTGTTGTCCTGTTTTTTACAATGACTGTCTTTTTTAATGTGTTCTGTGACAGTGGCCTTGCCAAAGTGACCAGCTAGACAAGGATAAATTGTTATGTCAGAGCATCTCTGGGTGTTCCATCCCAACTTGAAAAACAAACACACACGCGTAATTCAGTTAGATTTTAGTAGAAAACTCTCCCTAGATGTCTTTTTTAAAACACACACTTCTGTTTCTCTTAAATGCTTGCTTGGTATTTTCTTCTTTTGCCAGTTTGACTTTATGCAGAAAATATTTAACTTCATTATTGGAAACTTAGAGAACACATTTTTTGCTGTTGTCGTTGCTCATGGAAAACGGCGTTATAGAGCGGTTGCTTTCCAGCTAAAAAACAACACATTAGTTTTCGTTTTTCCTGCTTTTCCCTCTCGCTCTTCCCTTTTCCCTCTCCCTCCTCCCTTTTCCCTCTTTTTGTAACCCCTTTACCCTCCTTATCTGGTTCTTCCAATGGGACTTATTCCTCCCTCAAGAGTCCAGCAAAATCATGTTCTGAGTATGATTTTGTGGAGGCCGGGCCCCGTCACCATGTACAGCTGGCTTGACAGCAGATGAGGAGCAATTGCAGCAACCCCAGAGCCTGCCTCCGCCTGGCCGCTGGGGCTTCTGGGCAGTGGCTGTGCCCGCCGTGAAGGAAGAGAAGTCCTGGTGCGGCCTCCCTCCCAGAGTCTTCGCAGAGGCCTCTCTACAGACAGGGAGATGGAGACACTGCCCTGGGGCCTTTCCCAGGCTCTGGGGTGATGGGGATGTGGGAGTGGAACCAGCACCTCCTCCAGCAAGCACATCGAATCGACTTCTGACTCCTTCTAGGCTAGAAGCTATTCGGGGTGATGGAAACAGGCCTCTCACCTGGCTTACCAATGAATGACAACCATTGTGAATGTAACCCCAGAGAATTTGAGCAAACTTGGAGTTGGCCTCCCCTGCCATTTCTTCTTTCAGAGGTCATTGAAACTTCCTTCTCCAAATCTGCGCCTCCGTCTCCAATAATGGATAAAAGTTTAGAGATTTCCTCTAAGTACAAAGTAGAAAATTTTTTTAAAACCTCTTCCTTTTTTGTAGCCCTTAGCTTTTTCACTTAACTAGATGGATTTTTATTGTTTTTATTCTCACTTGACCTAATCTCAATGAAATCCATTGCCCTATTATGACAATGACCACAAAATCCGAGAGAGAGCATGCTGCCCAAGACGTGGTAAGTTCTGTGGAAGAAGCCGGTGGAGTTGAGTCAGGGCCAGAGACAAGTGGTTGAAAGTAGGAGCTCTGCCAGGATAAAATAGTCCCCTGTCAATGTGGGTGATGCCACAGAACTAAATCTGGCAGGTGTGGGTCAGCGCAACGCTCCGCTGTGGGAGGAAGTGCATACTGCACGGGTAGCCTAAGTGCATCTTGGAGAATAAAGAAGCTGCAGTGAGGAGGGTTCTGGCTCTGCCTATCTTGCATTTCAGAGGATAGGCACCAGCTACCGTGGAGCCCACAGCTGTCAGCTTGTAGATGCCCAGTGGCCCCTGTATCTCCAGCCTGTGCTGCTGGCGTGTATCGGAGATGTCATCTGCAAGCAGAGGGAGGGAAATGCCAGGTATCTATGTTCCAGAAGACAATCTGGGAACTTTTTCAGCTCTGGGGACTGGGAGAGAAGAGTGAGTGACTTTGCCACTCTGCTCTTTAAAGGTAGTAGTGGGTACAGGGGAATGGGATGCCAGGTGAGGAACACACACTGAGGTTAACTGCTGTAACAGGATGCTCCATTCTACATTTAGAGAAGCAAAAGCGCACACATGCATGCGCACACATCTTAGCCCCACTTTCTTAATTGCGTGCATCTCTGAGGTTCCTATTCATCCAAAGCTTGCAGCCTTTGCGTGGCCGGAGTGAGACAGGTCCTGGGGAGCTGCTATGAGGCACAGAAGCAAAGGCAATAGGGTGTCAGTGCTGAACAGAGGAAAGCCAAAACTTGTCTTGATGCAGAGCCAAAAAGTTTTCAAAAAGTTTTAGAGTTAACTGGAACTCTAAAGGGTTGTGTGGTTGGAAACTGCAAGTCTTCCGGTCAACCCAACATTTCTGTAGTAGGTGCGCATGCAGCCCCTGCATATTCCATACGGATCCTTCTCGGCATCAGTGCGCTGTTCTGAACTGTGTTGCCACCTTGAAATGAACTCGGAACACATAAGCAGGTGCTGAGGGAAAGCAGGCATCTTGGCACTGCTAACTTAGTATTTTCAGACACGAGTAACAAATGAGATATAGAAAGTCAAACTGTTCGATATGAGTTGAGAGTGTTCTCAAGGGGGAGGTAAGCAGAACCTTAGCGCAGTGCCCATTGCAGAAGAAAATGGCCACAGGTGCACTTGAAGGGAGCTACACTCTGAAGACCTGGCTTAAGAAACAGGTGGGAGGACCACCTCTTGAAGGCCTCTTGCTGCTAAAGCGATAGCTTTGGACATCATTACCAGGCCCAGCCTGGTCCCCAGCCTCACTCTTATCTTCTGAACCTGACAATCGTAACAGGTGTTATCCCTGTGGGAACGTGTCCCTGTGCTCTACTGAGCTACACTGTGACTCCGCAGCCTGTGCCACGAGCCCATGTCTGCAGCCTGCTGACACCCTGGACCCGGTGCCAGCATGTCGACGCCATTGCTCGCTGTGTGTGGGTCCTTACCCAGCCTCCACATGCCTGTCACTACCCAAGCATTTTTTTTCCCCTCGGTTGGTGAATTGAAGGGTTCCTTTAAGGAGCTGTTTCCTGGGGTCCTTGCTTCCACACCAGGTGCTTGCTCCCCTCAGAGCTGGCATATGTCCCACCATACCGTTTTAGGGAGATATATTGGCACATCCTTGAAAGCTAAGAGAAAAATAAATCACTTTGAACCCTAGGAATCTGATTTACAAAACTTTCCAAGAACACCCAGTTATCTAAAGGAGGTGATTCTACTCTAAAGTTTACAGCCTTTTCCCCTGTAGGGACACTCGTGAGTATTCCCAAGTACAGCCCCACTCCTTACTCCCAGCACCATCAGCCACACCACTAGCTGCTGCAAGAACGGCTCCAGGTCTGTGTGATCCCCTTATGGCCCATCAGCCCTTTCTCTCCTGCTGACCCGTGACAACACCTCAGAGAGCACCGTTCCCAAAATGACAACGATCCTCCCTGGTTCAGCTCATCTCTTTAGCTTGCACCGATCACACTTTGGGAATAGGAGTAGAGGGGATATTATAGATGAGGGAAATGTTTCCACGTGGAAGAATAATCAAATCAGGCTTAAAATCAAACACTAGGCCATCTTGGGAACAAGTTAATATCAATTCAGTTGTTCCAGGACAGCTTAGACCACTGATCACCTTATATCGAAAAGGAGCATAGACATGAAGGTGAGCTGGGCGCTACGCGCTCACCCGACCCAGTGTCTCCACTGATACCCAGGCTGGAACCAGGCTCAGGGCTTCTGCAGACTCAGCATCTGCCCTCTGAGCCAGCAGCCCTTTCTGCGAAGTCGAAGCCGGAGCATATTTCTGTTAGGACCTGGGCTGGGCAGGGTGCCCCACCCATACCGCCTCTGAGAAGTTGTCTGAGGACTGCGTGGGTGTTTGGGCTTCTGTGCCTGCCTTCCCACCCCAGCCCTGTCACTCACCCGCACCGTACGCTGGGGCAAGGAGGCCTGAACCAACCTCCCAGGCTTCGTCTTCAGGGACAAGGATTCTTAACCCAGCTTTTAGGTCAAGCCCGATTAACTAAATGCATTTTAATTTTTCTTAAATGCCTAATACCACTTTCAGCAGAGAAGGTCGATCCCCAGCAACGTACCGTGGGACACGACTGAATGCAGACACGACCCGCGGTTGTGATGCCAGCCGTCAGGTGTTCCGCTCAGAGGGTCGCTTTCTGCAGTGAGCAGGGCCGGAGTCTTGCGGGAGAGGGTCCTGAGAGACGAGGGAGAGAAGACACTTAGGAAGGTGAAGCTAATCTGGGGGAAAATATCCAGTTAGGATAACAACCATTGACTTTTGGAGTTGACAAAAACTTGGAAACCTTTAGTTAGCTCGTCCCCTTTGTGCACTTTTTAAACTGTGTAAAATATACAAACAAAATGTACCACCTCTGCAATTCTAAATGGCGTTAAGTACAGGCTGTGCGGCCATCACCACTGTTCATTTCCAGATTTTCATCGTCCCAACTGAAACGTTGCCCACCAAACGGCAACCCCCCATTCCCTCCTGCCTCCAGCCCCTTGGGAGACTTTCCGAAGAGGGAACTGAGGCAGAGGAAGTTGTGACTTTCTGTTGGACGATGGGAAGTCGCCCTGAATAGTCTGTCTCTGGTTGTCCCTGGCCCATGTTCCCCCACTTTCACCACCTGCGCCTCTTTTGCTGCTCCCCATCTCCAGGTTGCTTTTAACTAAAACGCGGGTCCTGGCCAATGACAAGACCTGCCTTCTTGTGCCAGGTTTTCTGTATGAATTTGTTATTCAGTATTCCAGCTCAACAAAGAGGAATATCATTTCTGCCCATTCCAGCTTCCCAAGGCTGAAGTATGATTTAGATAAAAATCACACAGAGGCAGCATCACATGGCAAGAACCTTGGAACGGGAATCAGAACACCTGGGCTCAGGGCAGGTAGGCTTTCCGAGCCCGGGGTTTCTCTGAGAGGTCAGACAGCTCCAAGGGGTCAGGTGTTTCTGGACATGACGTGCAACCCTATGAGCACCATGCAGATCTAAGGTGTGATACCAAAGGGCTTTGAGACCATTTGCTCTCCTGAACTTCAGA
Organism: Micronycteris hirsuta; assembly: GCA_004026765.1. Lineage (NCBI taxonomy): Eukaryota > Metazoa > Chordata > Mammalia > Chiroptera > Phyllostomidae > Micronycteris > Micronycteris hirsuta. Next base: position 134,396 of record PVJI01002100.1, read on the forward strand.
TTCTGCAAACAATGAGACTCCGTCAGAAGAAGAAACAGAAGATTCTGTACCTTGCTCCCAAAACTTGCTTTGCAGGGAGTGTGGCAAGAATGGCCTCCTGAGACCTGACTGGATTGGCCACTCCCTGCTCTGGGAAGAAGGGCCGGAGCTGCCCTTTCTTTCCTTCCCCGCCCCTACATTCCCCAGCTCCCGCTCCCACGTCTTCAAAGAGCTAGCCTGGTGCTCCCACCTCAGGTGCTGTGGCTCCTTGTCCCAGAATCAGAGCTTCAAAGTAACCTGGCCAGACAATGGACAGAAACTTGCACCCCTAGTCAGCTGATGGACCTCCTGGCATCGCCAGCGTGTTTCCACCGACGCCTGTTTCTGCGTTTTATAAAAAATTATTTTTTAAGAAAAGAACTCTTTGGAGAAAAGAAAATGAAGCATCACATTCCTCTCGTTTCATTTTTACAAAATATTTTCTTTGTAATGTATCTGATGGCGCTGGCCTGGAGACTCGCTCTTCTTGCCCAGCTGGGTTCTGACTGATTTCTGCCACAAAGAGCAGGGCATTTAGCTTTGCTGGAGCAGGTGTTTCTCCTGGAGACCTTCCACTGCATATTCACAACTGTTATGCTTTCTGTTCCTTCCAACCTCCCGGTGAAGCTGGGGTTTTCTTACCCTCCAGAGAGGTCATGGTTATTCAGCCAATAAAAAGAGCAGGTCTTGATTGCAGTGCTTTGAGTGACCAAACTTGGCAAGTGACACAGAGGAAGATTCACTGAGGTCTGACCCTCCCCTGTTGCACATCTACTTGTTGGAGGAGAATTTCTTCCTCAACTTTTTAAGTCATTTGACAGTTGGGGTAATTAATTGTCCTCACCCACACCCTTGCCCAATGACTCAGGAGTCCATTCATAGAAGCCAAGAAAGGCCATTCAGAAGCATGAGCTAGAAACATCCAAATTGGTTTCCCAGGCCCACACAGTCAGCCAGCACAGGCTCAGTCATGCGCGTCCTTTGGCATCCTCCCCTAGAACGGAGGTCTGGGCCCTTTCATTTCTGCTGTACACTGATGAGATTATGAAGTGCCATTGACCCAGTAGAAGTTGCTCTCAGAACCTGCTAGTAGAGGAGTGAAGGCCACACCCCATGGCCCTGCCCACCCTGTGCTGTCCAGGTTCGCCTGCAGGCTCACTCAGTGTGATGTCCTACTGAACTCAGTGTATCAAACTCTGATAACACAAAGCACTACCGTATTGCAGTGAGTACTATGGAGAGACGGGGAGGGGCACCTGGCATGGGCATTCCTAACTGGGGACTGAGCCCCCAGGTCAGCCTTGCACTGTCCCATGTCCTCAGAGCCAATCTAACCTGTTGTGGGTCCTTAGACTCTGGGAGGTTGTTTCATTCATTAAAAAAAGTTTAGGGGATAGGGATAAGAACTCGAAACATTCATTCAGAAAGACTGTATCCAAAGCTGAGGTCTTGGTTGGGAATGTGATTTATGAGAAAGAAGTTACAACACGGCCGCCAACTGTCCTTGGCCTCTGCCCCCGCCCCTTCCTGACAGGCCTGGAGGCCCCTGGGGGCGTCGTGAGAGCCGTGCAGGCAGTGATCCCCTGCCTTCCACTGTTCCTTTCCCCTCAACTATTTTGTGGGACAGGTTATAGATTTCTTGTATTATTCTGTTAAAAGTCATATTTTCATCCTTTTAATTTTTGAGGACACACTAAATGTTCTCTAACCAAAATACCAAGCGAGGTTGGGAGAGGGAGGTGGACTGGAAATCTCCATAAAACAATGGGACTGACCCATGGCCATCCACAGAGACCTGTTCCCTACCATCAGTGCTTGCACATTCTTCTCAAGAACCCTCGGAACTTTTTACAAAAATTGATTCATATAGCAAGTCTCATTAAAAAATTCAAGAAAACAGTATCATATAGACCAACTACTCCAACCACGATATAATTAACTTAGAAATCAGTAACAGAAAGATAATTTTTAAAAATCTCATACATTTAGAAATTATAAAACATTTCTATTACAATTGAATCAGAAATGAAGAAAAAGTACTTAGAACTAAATGATAATGAAAATAGTCGGGAAGTAAGGAACTAGTTCAGAGGCAGTTCTGCTTTTGGGACAGAGTTGCATTTACATATTTTCCATTGCAGCTTTATGTCCATTTAGGAATGAGCAGAGGTAGGAAGATTTTCTAAAATTTAGAAAAATATTTCCTAAAATTTCAGAAAATTGTGTCTGGTTTGGCCAGATTACAAACATGAAGGGTTAAGAAACATTGAGTTAAAGAACAAAGTGACAGTCACCAGCGGGGAGGGAGGAGGGGAAATGGGGGGCAATAGGGGAAGGGTCATCAAGGAACATGTATAAAGGACACCTGGACAAAGCCAAAGCGGGGAAGGATTGAGGGTGGGAGGTGGGGATGGCTGAGGTGGGGAAAATGGAGACAACTGACTGGAACAACAAAACCTGAAGATTTAAAACCCCAAACCAGAAATCATACCCCAATTTTTAGAAATTGTTTTGCTTATATCCATTCATTTAATTCCCAAGTGTCGCTATCTAAAATCACCTAAGATCCCTTTCCTTTCTCCTCTGAACACAGATTTCCATGAAACAAGCACAAAGGGGCAGAGAATAGAAACGAGGGTTCACTCAAGGTTTAGGACTTTTATTTTGAGTTTCCTTTGATCAGTTTTATTCTTGTAGCATTCTCAATACATAGTTTTGAACTGTGTTTTGTGGCTGGTGGCGAGAGATTTAGAAAAAGGGTGGGGATATTTTTACTCTGGAGTCAGTTGTTACCTTCTTTTCTAGACATACAAGGATTTTTGCCCTGACTGTCAGGTCATAGAATCAGAATCTTGGACATTGACTGGCAAGAAAAATAGACTTCCTTCAAAGATCAGCTTGTTATTATTCAGTGCTGGTTGATTTTACCTGCGGTTCTTTCCCATTACCTCACCGCCCTCCCACTTTGAAGGAGAATCAAGGAAAGGACTAGAATTCTCTCCAGCAGGAGGAAGCACTACGCCTGCCGCCCTCTGCTGTTCAGATGAAACCAGGCTCCTCCTGCTCAGCACCCCACGGTCAACGCCACTGTCCTGGTGGGTTTGGGTCTCCCAGAGAGAGAAGATGTACATTTCGTGTGAAGACAGCCATCTTTCCTCCACTGCCACATCCGTTTTGGATTCCAGTTCTCTCCTCCTTCCCATCTACCACTCTACTCAGACTCCCAAACTGTTTCTAAGGACGGAAAATATTAGACTTCAAGAAATACGTGCAGCTTATGGTTAACCCCTTCAGGTCCCAGCCTGATACCTCAGGTCCCTTTACACAAGAACAATGATCATTAGACAAGGTGGTCAGAGACCAATATTCTAACAATTGTGTGACCTCAGTTAAATTGATTCAACAAATACTTGATCTCCTGCTATGTACAAAATGCTCTGTTAGGCAACGTTACATAAAACATGTAATAGGGTTGCTGCCTTTAAAGGATTCACAAGACTAGTACAGCAGCGACATCCGGGGAAGGTGTTGTGACAGATGTGATCAGAGCCACAGGAAGATCCTCTCCACACGGGTTGGCTGATGACGTTCCAGAGCCGGTCACATTCCCGACGGATGGAAACAGGAAACACCCCAAGTTCATGGCAAGACATTTTCTCAATTCTCCTCCCCCAAATTAGGATCCCACCACTTGAAATTTCCTTTGACTTGACAAATATAAATGTAGCGCTTAAGTGCCAGGTATTGTGCTAGGTAGGCTCTGAGGCAATAGCACGCTGCAAAATGTGAGCCTTGCCCGCCTGGGCCCTGCAGTCCGCAGGGAGCCACAGACAGATCCATAGGCTTTATACTACAGCGTGAGGCTCCTCGTGACCCTCCTCTGGTTCACATTCTGATTTGCTTCGAAGTAGAAAAAGGAAAAACGAGGGAGGGATCTCCTATGGGCATAATCCAGAGTTAAAGTTGGAAAAACCATTAGCATGGAATTTGCCCAGGCTCTTGGTTCTTGCTAGGGGAGTGTAAAGAGGAGGACTAGGTAGAGATGGGCTGGCAAGCAAGGTGGGAGAGTCAGAGCAAGCAGGTGGGTGAGCCCTTGACCTTGAGGACAAGGTTTCACCATGCTCTCCTCAGCCCCTGCCTCTGCACTGAATGCAGTGCTGGAAAGAGCACCTGCAGCCAGTCCTCTGTCACTGTCCCTGCGATCTTCCATCACCTTCCCTATCTCATCTGGAAATGGAAGTAAGGAACCTCTGCTCCTCATTTCCTCCTGGCGTTTCAGAGGGGCGAATGAAGGCGTTTGTAGGTAGTTTGTGTCAACTATGCAATGCTACACCAATCAGCGATGTCATTACCAATATCAGCAACACCTGGGCCAGCCAACCGGCAGTGCAATGAACCCAGTGCCTCCACCAGCCCTTCCAGAGAGGGAACCTGCAATGAAGTTTTATTGGCGACGTTTCTCTCCAACGTCCCAAGTCTACCAGAGGCGTCCAACTTTTTGGTGCCTCTAGACCACACATTAAATACACAAACACTAACGAAAGTGATGAGCAAAAAAAAAAAAAAAAGGTTTTAAGTAAATTTATGATTTTGTGTTGGGCCCCATCCATAGCATGGACAGCACGCGGCCCGTAGGTGGCAGGTTGGACCCCCCCCCCCCAAACTAGGAAGATTTGCTTTTTAAACACTGTTAACAATGTACTTAATGCAGTTGGGGTGTGATGAGGAAGAGAAATAGGGCAAGAAACCCCCTAAGCAGCAGTTTGGAGCGTTGCATGAGAGTCCTGCACAGTGCTAGTTTATGAAATCCCACTTAAAATTTTATTACATAGGAACCTGCATTCACTCTTCCACTGTCCTTTGTCTCCTCTCTGAGACTCCTGACGCAGACTCACTGTGCTGCTCCCTTCAGGGTGGGTTCCCCTCAGGGTGGTAACAGCACTGAACAAAGTGGGCCGCATTCCCAAGTCATTTTTACCCCAGAGTCCTTGTCACTGAGTGGAAGTGGGAGGGGGTGAGGGCAGTGCTTCCTGTTCGTTAGAGGCTGGTCATTAAGCTCAGCCAGGCACCATCCTGGACACTGCACAGATGCCACTTAATCATTTAATTCCATCCTCCCCACCAGACAGCTGGCCCCGTGAAGGCAGCAAGCATGTCTGCCTTCCTCCCCGCCAGACACCAAGGGTCAGCTCAAAAAAACTTCATCAGTTAATGAGTCTTTACACCAGACAAACCTTCCAGGTGGGCATTATCGCCCCCAATTTATGGATAGAACTGAGGCCTGAGTGGCTTCAGGGATGTTTTCAGGGCAGGAAGGCAGGTCTGGCTGCGGGTCTGGGCGCGGTGCACTCTGCCTGCTGGCGGAGCTGACACCCCGCCTGCACAGTGCGCTACTGAGGGCCTCCTCTCAGAGGCAATGGCTTTTTCCGCTTTGGAATCATTTTCCGGAAAGTTTGCATTCCATCTGTATTTGAAAACAGGTTCTAGGCAACTAGTATCCGTCGTTGCCCAGAAGTGTTACGGTGCTTTATAGATCTTTTGGTCCTATTTTCAGATTGTATTTATGAACCGGTCCTCAGTTCTTGGGAGAACTGAAAAGAGGACAAAGATCAAATAGTCATTCCACCGACATGTATTAAATGCCCGCCGCGTAGGAGACCCGCACTCAGCGCTCAAGGTATGAAGATAAGTAACACGGGGCTCACGGCCTGGAAAAACCTGCAGTTTAATAGCTCTCACTGCACCTTTTCTTCCTTTAAAGAAAAGTTATTACAAAAGTGAAACATTCTGACTGCAAAATATTTGGAAAGCCCAGGTAAGAAGAGAAAGATAAGAATCACCCGATGTCCAAACCACGTTTTATAAGCCCTGGGGCGGGGCCTACATCTTAGCGTCTCTGTGTCCGCACCACCTCACGGCGGCCTTGCAAGACAGCGGTGAATGTTGGTTGGATGGGGGAAGCCGCCCTTTGTCCCGCCACCCTGAGAGGGCCCCTGCTGACTCTGGGCAACATTGCTAGTCTCTTTTTCTTCCACTGTGAAACGACTGGTTCGGACGTCATTCTTCCTGCCTCAACCTAAGGCAGGTGTAGCGCCACCTAGGAGCGACGGGGTGGTGCCCACCACGGTTGGTAGTCCTCTACCACGTCTCCTCACATAGAGGGGTCTCTGAGGTGTGGGGGAGGCGGAAGCTTTTACCAGATGCCCCCACGCCTCCTCCACCCCACCTCAGAAAAGCCTCAGGGGCAGGAAGCTGGTTCATCTGAGATCAGCCCCCTTGGATGGAGGGGAACTTTCAGAAGCTTTCCTCAAACCAGCCTGCGTGTGGATGCACCCGAGGCAGATTCCAAAACTCCTGATGCCTGGATCGCTTTTGCACTAATTAAACAGAATCTCTGGGCATGAGGCCCACGCATCGGTCTCTGTATTTTTAAAGCCACCTAGGTAAAAGACTGACAACCACCGATTTAAAGGAAGGCAGCCAGTGGTGCGAGTGGCCTTAAGAGACGAGTCCGAGCAGCTCAGCCCCAGGCCACGGCACCACGGGATTGCTCCGCCGCCCGCGGGAGGCACCTGGGTAGTGCGCATGGGCAGTGGTCTGCAGCGGGGAACCCACCGGAGGAAATAGCGTCTTTGTTCCAAAGGGTTCCTATGGGTTCCTGAAAGAGGGGAGAACACACAGAAACCATGTTTGCGTACGAAGTAAATACAGGGAGCTAACTGTGTAAGTCGCATGAGCTTTCTGGCTTCGTTATGAAGGAAAGAAGAATTTTGCAAGACAATTTATTAGAGATAAGCCACTGTAACAATAGGTTGCCTAGCATAAGGGAGATGATTAGAATTAGACAATCTTCATGTAATTAGTCACTGAAGACTTGTTACTTGTCAAGCACAGTGCCGAGCACTTGACATGCATTATTTCATTTAATCTTTGTGGTAACATTTTGCACCAAGTGTTATTTATTCCCATTTTGTAGTAGAGGAAATCGATGCTAATGATTTCCAAGTCATCAGCACTCAGTCACATTAACTAGGAGATGCGAGCGCAGCATCTCTGACCGCGAAGCCCAGAGTTGGCTCGCCCTGCCAGGCCCTGCCCAGACTTGCAGGATTAGAGGCAACACCGAGGTGGGAGTGATACCAGGCTTCTGCCCCTTGAGCAGCGGTGCCTTTCCAGCGTGACCCACTGGCTGGAAGGCGCTGCCTTCTGTGAAGATCCCCCGTGTCAGGCGGAGGTCAGCGCGCTGTGCAGAGAGCTCCAGCAATGCCTCTGCCGCCCAACCCTGCGACCAGACAGGTCACCCAGGTGGTCCACGCCTCCGTTTTCACACTGAGCAGACAAAAGGGCTGGAGCCACTGGGTCGGCGGTTTTCAAGTTGCCCTGCGGAGGTCTGGGGTACAGGAGGCCATGCTGGGGATGGGGTAGGTGGACACGATCGTCCTCTGTCCCCTTCAACCAGGCAAGCTCTGCCTGTAGCTGCTTCACAAGATGTCTCCCTGCCGGGTGTGTTCGGAAAGAAACCACTAGGTTAGCGGTTAGTGATGAACGGCAATGACCCTTCCAATCTGATAAATGTCAGGTCCTCTGTTTCTGAAAGTTCATGGTGCTGGGAAGAACCGGTGCCATGATGACACTTGGGTGGGTGTTGAACAGGGTGGGCAGGAGAATGGCCTTGTACGCCTGTGGCAGGGAGGAAGGGCCAGGAGGCGAGGGAGACAGAAAGGCCCGCAGGGCCTGCAGCGCTCACACTCACGAACCGCCACCAGAAGGAACGGGACCCACCAGAGCAGATAGGAGCGTGAACCGGGCGCCCTTGTTGTCAGTGAGGTGGGGACAGGGTCACAGGCAGCAGAGGCTGGGCTCTGGGCTTCATCCCCCTCATTTGTACTTCTTTTTACTCAGTAGAGTGAGTGTCTCCTGTTCTCTTTTAGTAGTGTAGGATTTAAGCAATCTTCTGTTTCTTTGTGTTTTTCAGATCTTAAATCCAAATTTCATCCAAGAAGGTGAGTTTAAAAAGTGGTAGAATTGAGAACATGGGGAGTGGCTAAGTAACTCAGGGCAGACCCAGCACTGCTGAGCGAGGGCCTGGCAGCCGGAGTGAGGGCCGGGTGGGCACAGTAGGGGGCGTGCTGGCCACGAGCTACCAGGCGGAAAGGCCGCAGCTGCAGCGTGCCCAGAGGGTTCAGCTTCCCTAAGAACATGTGTGTTGAATTAAAACCTGAAAGGATATTCACCAGAATGTTCACAAAAGTCACCTCTGGATCATGGCCTCACAGAGCTTTTTCTTCTCTCTACTCATCTGTGTTTCCCAATTTGTCTGCAGTAAACATGTATTACTGTTAAAATACTTTTTCACGGGACACAGCTTAACCAACAGTGTTAAGCTGAAGGTTATTTGAATAGTTACACACCATGGGTGGGAAATGAGAGTAATGTGCTATAAAATGACTATTTTATGCTAAGTCCTGAGTGATGTGAATTTATGTCAATTTAACCACAGTGGCCCCAGAATTCCTTGTGCCCTTAGTGGATGTGACCTGCTTGCTTGGGGATACAGTGACACTGCAGTGCAAAGTCTGTGGGCGACCGAAGCCCACCATCACCTGGAAGGGTCCAGACCAGAGCATCCTTGACACTGACAGCAGCTCGGCCACATACAGCCTCTCCTCCTGGTGAGCGGCCCACCCCCTCCGCTCCCCCAGCGGGTTCACGCTGCGCCCAGAGGCTGGGTCTGGGATGCAGCTCTGTTTCCCTGATTTCGTTTCTCCCAGAGAAGAGCTGCCCTGGAGCCTATTCTAGAGCAAACACTTGGCCTTGACTAGGAGGTAGACCGCATCAAAAACCCGTGGGTGGCTCACAGCCGCCGGCTCTGCCCACACGGCAGCGCCCAGGGCACCAGCTCGGCACAGCCTCAGCCTGCGGGACACCCGGGCATGACCGGCTTGCACTCACCTGTTGCTCAGCATTGTGCAGACATACTGAGGGTCAAACAGGATGGTTCAGAAAGACTGCATCCTGCACCCACATTAAACAAAGAACAACACACGTGAGCCTTCATGTAGGGAACCGTTCCATGCATTGTGGGAAATGTAGCCCAGCCATTCACTCTTTAAAAAAATCTCAGTGGGAAGTGTGTCAGCAAGCAGGCCCCACATGCATGGATGGGCCTTCCCCAGGTAAATCAGGCCTGCATTTTTTCCTAGCGATAAGACTTGCTATGCTGGAACTCTCTCACCCTGAACTAAAAAAACAAACGCTGATTTCATATCTTCAAAGCAGTTTCCTGAAAGTCTGTGATAAACCTCTCAAGTCCAGCCCAACCCCTTTTACCTTTACATTTGCAAATATCCTCCTTTGATGTCCTCTCCTTTGTTGTCTATCACCTGATGAGAACCTGTGCATAGTAAATGAAAACCACCCTCAATGTAATGTGCCAGAAAGACGATAAAAGCCTGTCAAGGCAGGGGTCCGTGTGCTCTCCTCTGGAGAGAGTGACCGAGGCATTCCAAGCCACTCTCAGGCCCCCTGGCTCTCTCCGGCCCACTCTCAGCACTTTCTCTCTGGCCCTCTCTCTGACTCAAAGGGAGTTTCTGTGTAGTCCCTGCGTTCTTTTCCCTTAGACTTCATGTGTGAATTATTTACACATCAGCCACAGCATACTGATTCTGTGGGACAGGATCCACGACACCTTCAGTCTCTCAGGTCGAGCCTGAGCCCTACTTTTGAAGAGCTCTGACAGTCACTGAGTCACCTTCAGCCTGTTTAATTGCTTTCCCTCAGGGTTCCCAGGAGAACGTCCATGTCAGACGTGAGGAGGCCTGCAGACCTGTGGGCGGAAGGTGGTCCTCACATCCAAGTCCCAGTGTTCTCTGTGCCCCTCAGGATCCCGGGAAACAGTGATGTAATCAATGCTTAGCTCTCCCACCAACCTGAGATCAATTCTCTTACCAGAAAAGACAGTAACCCACTCCAAAATGTATAGCAGAAAAGAGAAAATCCAGCCACAGCATGCTTCTGGGCAGAAAGGGCATTTAACAAAACTTGGCTGACTACCTCCCAGCCATCCTGTTGATATTTATTGCTACTAAGCATGAACTGCTCGCAGTGAAGAGCAGTAACAAGCCCTAGTGCTTGAGAAACACCTAAGACCAAGACTCTCTCATGTACTAACTTAACATTGGTGGATGTATAATAATGGTGTTGCTGTGGAGTCTCCCTGCGCAGGCCCTAAAGTATCGGTGGACCCAAGGAGGTGAGCGTGAGGGTCAGCGCTCGGTGAGGATCATGAGGGTCACCACCACGTCACACTGGTGGGGGGAGAGCGGTGCTGCCGGGGCCTCTGGGCTGAGCCCCTTCCAAGCAGCACATCCCGTGCGAGGGCCAAGCCCCCGACTGGGACTGTCGAGACAGCCACCGTTAGTGGAGGAATTTGCCCTTTATTTAATTCACTTAATTTTTGGAGGGTTCCACATGTAGAATTTGAAATGCTTGCACACTTTCATTCTTTAGTCTTTCCATTTTTTTTACCATTCATTCTTGATCTGTGAGACTGAAACTATTCAGAACAAAGTTGCTGGTGATAATGATACGAGTAATACTGTGAACCAGTGCTTATATTGGACTTCATAGACTTCAAACTGGGTTCTAATTCTTATCTCATTTTACTCTTTTTCTATCCCTATCCCTCATATACAACGAGCTTGAGAGAGGGGCATGGCAAAAACTTTTGCCCCATAATTAAGGAAAGGAGAGTGTAGGGAGGCAGGGCGACCCCCCGAGGTGTGTGCCAGGCCTGGGGCTAGCCCTTGGGCCTGAGGACGCAGCTCGGCACGGCAGATGCCAGCCCCTCGCCTGCCAGTTGTCTCGTTGCTGGAGTCTGAAGCCATCCTTTCGGTATCCCTAGTGATTCCGGGGAGATCACCCTGAAGATCTGTAATCTCATGCCCCAGGACAGTGGGATTTACACCTGCATCGCAACCAACGACCACGGGACCACATCGACGTCCGCCGCGGTTAAAGTACAAGGTACAGACCCTTTTTTAAGTATGTTTTATCCTTGTTAAAATATTTGCTTTTGTTGTCGTAAGATACACATAAAATTCACCATCTTAACCAATTTTAACTGTACAGTTCAGCAGTGTGAGGTATATTCACACCACGGTGTAACCAACCTCTTCACCTCACAAAACTGAAACCCTGTGCCCTTTAAATAACGCCCCGCCCAGCGCTGCCCCGCCCTGGCAGTCCGGTGCTCCTCCTCCTCCTCACCTCTGCGCACCTGTGTCAGTCAGGCGTTTCCTGTGGGCATTGCCAGGGCTCCCTGAGAGCTGCGGTGAGGGGGGGGGAGGTTAGCAGACGGGGACAGAACAAATTTTCACTAAGAGATTTCTGTGTTCTGCTCTCCCTCTCCTGACCAAGTTTCATCTCCCATGGGCAGTATTTGGCCAAGGGAGAATTTCTTCTTTTTTGAAAAACTTCTATGTATCGATTTTAGAGAGAGGTGATGGGAGCGGGGAGAGAGAGAGATTTGTTGTTCCACTTATTTATGTAGCCTGTGGTTGATTCCTGTGTGTGCCCTGACTGGGGATCAAATCCACAACCTTGGTGTATCGGGACGATGCTCTAACCAAGGAAGAATTTCTGACACCAAGGTGTATCTCCCAGGTCATAGGAAAAATTTGAGATGCAGATTAGGTAACGTTTCCCAGGTGACATTCAACCCTGGTGTAAAATACCGAGTTCTGTAGAAATAGCGCTTGACCCTAATTTCTGTCCCTGAAGGTGTTCCAGCGGCCCCTAACCGCCCCATTGCCCAGGAGAGAAGCTGCACCTCTGTGATTCTCCGCTGGCTGCCCCCGTCCAGCACAGGAAACTGCACTATTTCCGGTTACACCGTGGAGTACAGAGAGGAAGGTGGGCCATCTGGTTGTCTCCTCTTCCTTGTAAAGAGGGTCTTCAGAGGCATAAAATTATTGGTCTCTGAGTCCTTTACCAGCTGGTCCTTCCTGTGTCTTCCAACTCAGCACAAAGGCCTCAGCACCAGACTATAGCGCCTGCTCAGATCCCATACACCCAGCAGCGGTTTTTGACAAAACGATGACTCATGGCAGATCTCAAAGTGCCTTCACATGCACGCCCCTGCCTAGCGAGCCCCGTCAGGCAGGTGGAGACCAGCGGGCCTGTTCTGCAGAGGAGGCTAAGGCTACAGTAAAGAAGCAGGAGGCTGAAGTTAGAACCCAGGTCTCCAGTTTGCTAATTTGTGATTTCTCCCAGGGGAGCAGGAACAGAGCTTTGCCCTACCCCCACCCCTAGATAAAATTTAGAGATAAAGATATATATAGTACTTTTTAAAGAAATTGTCCAGTCTTTAAATTTGTTACATTTACATGCTAAAAGTGCATACATTTCTTCAGCACTTGTAAACAAGTGAGCCTGACACCTACTTACAGAGAAGAATCAGCTAAAATGGTAAGCTGCCAGGTAGCTGATGGTTAATAACACATCTCCGAACCACACGGTGGATCACACGAGGGAACCAAAAGTGATGCTTGTACCCAGAACCAAAATCGTGTGTTACTGCACCTCCCATTCCTCTTATAACTCTTCTTTCTCCCAGGAAAGTGCCAAGGCTGTTTATTTCTGCTCTTTCTCAGCCTGTTCAGTCTTGTGTCTCCCAGCTCAACACAAACGCATTCGTGCTGAGCGGACAGGCATGGTTCACAAGGCCCGTCCTCACCTCAGCAGTGTGCAGTTGTCTTGCGAGTTGGTCGGTCTCTCTGAGTTTCGGTTTCTTCACCTGCAAAGTGAGATTCACGCTCCTGACCTCATAGGGTTTCTGTGGATGTGAGTGAGAGAGCGAGACGGGAGGTTTGTGTGAGGGCGCCGTCCGCAGCATTTTACAGGCACGTACTGCTCAGCACATGCTCGTTTCTGTTTTGCTTCGATGTGCAAACGCAGTTTCTCAGTTTTCTTATTATGTTCTGTTTTCCTGGCCTTATTCAAAATTTGCCTACGTTCCTCCATAACTTCTGTATGGTCTGTGTGTCTCCCCACACTCGCAGGTGCACGCCTGAAATGGGGGCGGCCACCTGCTTCCACGCCCACTGTGGCATGTCCCAGCATTTGGGAAAGTAAACCCGAATCTGCCGCAGTTGGCCCGCAGGCTTTCGGAACTTGCAACCACAACTATCCCTCAAATGGAATGTGTCAATTTTCCTTTCTTTGTTCACTGAAGGTCTCTGAAACAATGTCCCTCTGGCTTTTTTCTCTCTTTCTCCTTGGAAATTGCACGCTAGGTTCCCAGGCCTGGCAGCAGTCGGTGGCTTCGACCTTGGACACTTACCTTGTCATTGAAGACCTCAGTCCCGGGAGTCCTTACCAGTTCCGAGTCAGTGCCAGTAACCCCTGGGGGATCAGCCTTCCCAGTGAGCCCTCAGAGTTCGTGAGACTTCCAGAATATGGTGAGTCCCAGCCACGCCCAGGACCCCAGTCAGCAACGGGAGGCGCCTGGCAAACTCGCTGGCACTGTCTGTTCATTGGCGTGTCAGCCACCAGGCAGCAGGTGGCCTGGATTTGCTCAGTGGCCTCAGTCAAGTAACATTTCCGAGGCCTGGTGAAGAGTGTTTCCATAAAGTGTGATTACGGGCGTCTTGGGGCAAGAGTTAGATCTGCTGCCCATGTTTGGCCTGGGCCTGCCAGGCTCCCTGGGCACGAGGTGTGCCCTCAGGAACAGAGGCTCAGGGCAGACGTTAAGAGTCATGCAGGTGCTAACTGCCCCTCTTCTGAGATGGAAACACCACAACCCTCCTCTCCCCTGGGAACCCTGCCAGGCATAAGTGTACCTCATGGTATTAGGGACACCCTGACTCACCAGTGTAAAATGGGGAGAGGAGAGGAACCTGGTTGAAGGGGTTGATCATTTCCCCAGTCTCTTACCCTCCCAGAACGTCTTTTCTGAATGTGGATACACCCTTAGGTGGGTGTGCTGCATCATTAGTGAAGACACACACATAACCAGCTACACAGGAGTATTTTACAGACAGGGCTCCCATTTTGCCCACCTCTTCATTCTCTCACCAAGCCACTTTGGTCCCCAGGACGTTTTGAGAGAGGACACTTGTCAGCCTATAGAAGGCTTCAAGAAGGGAGCTTTCTGGCAGAGCAAGGGAGTGGACTGTGTGTGTCAGGGTGGACAAAGGAGGTCACTGTACTTAAAAGGCAATGAGTCCGTGTCTCTTTGGGTTAAGGGAATCCCAGAGCCTAAAAAGGGGCTCCAGAAACCTCCTAGGGTCTCAGACTACAGCCCCACCCCCCGCTGAAGCCGGAAATGCCCCCCAGGCCAGTCCCCACTGGCTCAGCACCCTCCTGATGGTTTTGTTCCGGTGGACCTGTGACTCACTGGGACACCTTGGCCTTGAGTCTCTGTTTCCTCCGAAAGCAATGCGGATGGGCACCTTCAGCCTCAGCTGGGCTCTGGGCAGCCCCAGGTGACTGGGGTCGGAAGAGCTGTGCCGCTGGCTTGGTCCTCTCCTCCCAAGCTGCTGACTCAGCCCCACTCAGGGGTGGCCCTGCTCACGGTTTGCCCCTTGTCAGCTTGGTCCCCAGAGAAAACACACAGATAGGAGTGTGTGTACTTGCATGTGTGTGAGCAATTACCAGGGAAATAACCCATCGAGTAAGGTAATGCTGTAGAGATTCTACTCAGGCACGTGTTTTGGGTTAAGCTAAATAATTCCATTTACGGGATCAGCTCATTAATGCCCGAGACCAGGAGGTGAGAAAGAGCAGTCTTTAGACTCTTTGGAGCGCCATCCTTTCCTTCATCCTTTCCTGGCTTTGACCTTCCCCAGCCCTCTTGGCCATGCCCCTCCACAGCCCTGACTCTCACCAGCCTGCCTGGCCTTCAGCATGGTTTTCGCTCTCCCTTTTAATTTTCTTTATCCTCACCCAAGGACATTTTTCATCCTCACCCAAGGACATTTTTTTTCATTGCTTTTAGAGAGAAGGGAAAGGGGGAAGGGACGGAGGGGGAGAGAGAGAGAGAGAAACATCAATGTAACAGGGAAATATCGATTGGTTGCCTCTTGTGGGCTCCCTGACCAGGGATCGGACAATGCTCCAACCATTTTAGCCACACCAGCCAAGGTTCCCTTTTAATTTTTTCTGCAAAATACTTATTTGTAAAATATCCTCAACTTACATTCCTGACTGTCCCTGAGCCCCTGTGTTGCTGTAGGTGGCACGCGGAGGGAGTCTGACTGTCATATCAGTTTCCCTGTGGGGCATATTTTTAAAATGAGAATGGCAGAGAATCGTGGCATTTCTCCGCTGAGTTAGACTCTGTATTTAGTCCTGACTTGGGGTGATGCTGGAGCTTTTCTGCTAACCTTTTTGTTACTCTATGTGACTTCCTCAATGTCATAAATGCGTTCTCTCTCTTCCAAAGATGCTGCTGCTGATGGGGCCACCATTTCCTGGAAGGAAAATTTTGATTCGGCTTACACCGAGCTGAATGAAATCGGAAGGTAATGACCCCGTTTTCTAGTCCTCCATTCATGAGCACTTAACACCACAGCAGAATAATGACCTGCTTTTATTATGTGTCCCTTTTACTAAGTGCATTCTCTCCACGGTAAGAAAAAACGAGAACACTGACAGGTATTTCCTGTTGTCCTTTCTCTGACTTCTGAAGTTGGAGGCTTCCCTCATTGACTCTCAGCCTTCATTCTTTTCTGATGGAGGAGTTGAAGGCTCAACCTTTTCTTCAAAGAACATTTTTAGCTACATCTCCTTGGTTGATGTGTGGCATTTTCATCTTCCTTCAGTTCTAAGTATTTTTCCTTCACCTATGATTTTTTTTGATCCAACAGAAAAAAATAAAAATGTTTTAAAATTCTAAATATATGAGGTTTTTACAATTATCTTCTTGCTGATTCTACATTGCATCACAGCTGAAGAAGTCAGTCTATATGATGCTGACCCTTTGCTGCTGGGGGCACTTGCTTCAGGAGTAGTACGTGCTTGGGTTCTGTTAGAAGTTTCACGTGTTCCTGAGAAGAGCTGTGCAATCATGAGTTGTCGGGTACAGATCTTTGTGGGTACACATGCACCAAACCCAGCGTTTTGTGGACACTTCTTGTCCAAGCGTGCGCGTGCTCTCTTTCTTTGTATTTTGGTTATAAAAGTGTGTCCTCAAAAACAAAAAGGATAAAAGTATGACTTTGAAAAGAATAGTGAAAACATGCATTATCTGTCCCACAGAACAGTTGATGGAAAGGAACAAAAAGGGGACTGTCCCTGTGTGTGCATTAGTGTCCAGGCGGTCTCGGTGAGGATGTAGGCGGTGGGGCTTGGAAGCTGCCCACCGCCCCGGGTGTGTAAATAGAAGAGCGCCGTTAGCATCATCTCCGTCTCTCACTGGCATCTCTCAATGGAGCACAAAAGTTCCTAAGCAGGTGGTTGTGACAGAGGTAGAAAGAGCCCAAATCTTTGCTGGTCCCATTTTTTAGGCGGTAGTCACAATGTAAGTCACTGCTTTTCATTGTAGCACCTTTTGCCAAAAACAACAACAAAACACAAAAGCACAACAACCTCAGCTCTACTTTGCTATCTTCTTTGTGTAGACACAAGGCCGACGGACGTTTATACGGTGCTGATGACGATGAGATGCTTCCTGAGTATCTGTGGTGTTCCAGACGCTGGGCAGATGTTGCACAAAAGTTGCTTAAGCCAATTCCGTTACACAGTGTTACAGTAGATTTACAGTAGCTGTAAACTCAGTCTCAAGGGGGTTAAGTGACTTCCTCGAGGTTAAGGGTTCAAACCCTGGGCCCTCTGACCCTAAGCCTGTGCTTGATTACTTGCAGGTGTTGTTTTGCATCATAGCAATTTTTATGATAAATAAGCAGTAGTCATTAAAATCTAGTTTGCTCCATGATACTGAAGTTTGTGAAGCTAGATATGATTCTCATCACGGGCAGGTCAAACTGGTTTCATCACCTGAATGCCCCAGCTAATTCCTCTCCAAGACATAAATCTGCTGTGGATAGCCTTAGACTAAGGCATGTTTTAGCTAGAAGAGATGGGTGTTTGGATATTTCTCAAAGGGGAGATCAATGTTCTGATCTGTTCAAAGCAAGCAGTGGTTTTCCAAAAATTACACCTCCAACAACCTGAAATTTTTCCTCTCTCCTTAATTTTGTCCTTATATTTTCAGAAGATCCTTTACACCAGAAGTGAAAAACTCATTTTCACAGGGGGCCACAGCAGCCTCACAGTTGCCTTCAAAGGGCCAAATGTAATTTCACCTCCTTAACAGTTAAGGAGTAGTTACATTTATGCAGTCCTAAAATTATTTTAGCCCTTTGAAGGCAACCACAAGGCCGATGTGGCCCCCGGTGAAGATGAGTTTGACACCCCTGCTTCAAACATGCTGCACACTAATAGAATGGGAAAAAGCACACAGATACTTATGTGGGACGCGCACGAGACGATCATGCCAGGGCTGTACAAGTGACCCAGTTTTTCCATCACACCTACACCTAGAATTCTAAGCGTGTATGACTATCTTATTATAAAGAGCTCTCTGGTAACTGAATATTATAAAAATCGTGATGCAAGAAGAAACACCTTCACTCCTGTAGCCCAGTCATGGAAGCAGAGAGCACTCGAGCACGGCATATTGACTGGAAATGAACAGTGCAGTTCAGGGAAGCCAGAGCCACCCCTGGGAGTGCTGCCTGCTTACCTGTGCGGGACCCAGAACCACAGCAGCGCCAGACCTCCCCCCCCCCCCCCCCCCCCCCCCCCCGCAAGGATGGCAGTTGAACCAGGCATCTGTTTTCACTCCCTCCTCAGACTTTACTAAATCTCCTGTAAAAGAATTTTTTAAAGCAGGCACGTAAAGATGAGGACCTTAGAAGAAGTGACAACAGTAAACTATCAGAAGCAGCAAAACAGGTTGAAAGAGTGGCAAATAACCTGAGAAAACTCAATCCAAGTCAGTTGTGGGGGCAAGTGAGAGTCAC
This sequence comes from Micronycteris hirsuta, assembly GCA_004026765.1. Lineage (NCBI taxonomy): Eukaryota > Metazoa > Chordata > Mammalia > Chiroptera > Phyllostomidae > Micronycteris > Micronycteris hirsuta. Next base: position 152,440 of record PVJI01002100.1, read on the forward strand.
AATAAGTGACGGCAGAATTCCCCAGAGGCTCTGGGTACTAGCAGCACCCAGAGCCTCTGGAAATAGTTGTGAAGAGGATGCTCTGAACTCCGTGCGAGGAAAAGTTGCGGCTCAAATCTCCTCCCAGGCCTCAGGCAGCTGCATGATATCCTTCCCCACCCAGGACAAGGCCAGGGGCTTACTCCCCAGAAAGAGTAGAGCGGAGCGCCTCTGTTCTTGGGCTTACCAGCACAGTGGAGAACAGCAGAGCCCTTCCCAAAACAAGCAGATTATGGGACTACATGCCCGCTGGATGCTGAGGGTCCCCGCTCTCCTCCACTCTCAGAGCTTTCAAGCAGCTTTTTAGCCCCCACGTCTTAAAACGAGCCAACTTCCCACACTAGCCAAGATGGAGTAAGCCCTCTGTAGCTGTTCTCTGTTCTCTCCCATTGACCAAGACCAGGAATGCGAAAAGCAGCTTCATGAGAATTCCGAGAAAAAGCAGTAACGGAGAATGGGGGAGGAAGTCAAAACTTGATGAAAGACAAAAACAGTGGCCATGAGTTGTGTTTGTTTTTTAATCCTTTGACCCAAGGGTGGGCCAAATCCGGACACTGCAGCCCACACAGAGACGGAGCACCCCAAGACACATCTGTCTCTCAGGCCGAAAGACAGGGCAAGGGGGTCCCTTTGAGCTGAAAAGAGCAGGGATCCTCCCCTAGTCCCTCCTTCTTTCCGCTCACTGCTTTGCCCCAAGGGCATGCATGCAAAACAAACAGTCTGGTGAAGTGGGGAGCTGAAAGTCGCAGGCGATCCCATCTTTATGGCCAGAACAATAGGAGGGGGCCCGGGAGCCAGGGAATGTGGGGGAAATCTCAGTGAGGGACATAACAAAAGGTTAGGAGTTACAATGCTTTGGACATTGACAGTTAATATGATCAATTACACTAGAAATCAGAAGGAAGGGAATAATTTCTTCAAAATTGTAAATGAATTTTTCCACCTAGAATTATACTCAGTGAAACTAGCAATCAAGTGTTCAGGTAGAATAAGCACACTTCAGGTATGCAAGTCTCAAACAACTAATTTTCCCATGCGCTCTTTGTCAGAAATGAGCGAAAAGTGCATTCTACCACAAAAAGGAAAAATATTCATAGTTCACTAGAGGTTCAGTTGTAAATAGTGCTGACCTGGTTCCAAGAATATAAACACTAAAGTGGATCACAACTCTGTTGGGAGACAGGGGATGGGGAAGTGGCAATGAGGTGGAGACAGAGGGAGGAAAGTCACTAAAATCATGCCTTTCATACTGGGATGTCAACAGATAATAAGTAAAATTGAACAAAATCAAAATGTAGTCACACAAAACATACCATATTTAGAGTCATAGAGCAAATACCTAAATAATCAGCCAAAATATATTAAACAACTTCTCGGGAGGAAGATGGGGATGGGTGGGATAATGGGATGCCTTTGTTTTCAATGACAAACCGTGTAAGGCTGAATGAGTTTTTAAACCCTGGGAGTGCATAATTTTGATACACACAAATTCAAATTAAGGTAGCAGTGGTTTGTCAGGGCCGTGAAGTTCAGGACACCTTGCTCAGCATTCAAAGTCCTCTGGAAAGACTGACTTGTAATAATCAAACTCACGAGAGTGCAGTTAAAAATCAGAATGACAGATTATTAATTCATGACGTAAAACAGAACTTCTGGTATGACCAAACACTTGTCCGTTATGCCAAGAATGATGTCTGGTACAAAATAGGCATTCAATTAACATTTGCCTGCTACTTGTTTTATTGATGAGCACATTCTCTCTTTTGGAGAAAATCTATAGCAAAAAACAAACAAACAAACAAAAACCTATTATCAGAAAGTTGCTTGGAGAGCACAGAGCCAAGGCAAGGAGCCAGCCCTGGCCGTGGCGTCCGGTGCGTCCGTCTCTGCTGTGGGCATAAGCTGCTCCTCAGACCATGCACCCCTCTGCTCACGACTCAGGGCACCTCTGGGCAGGCCTTGAGGGTACTGGCTTGTCACCTTTCTGACCCTCCCTTTCTCTGCTTCTGTGTGCTGATCAGCCCACCCCTTTCTACCACTCTCTCACTGCCTTCCATAGGGCTACAGCTGAGTCTGGGAACATTTTATTTTAGATGCAGTTAATTTTGTTAGAAGTAAAAATAGAATGGTGGTTACATACTTGTTAAATGTCCTTGCCAATTAAAGATGCGAACTGAAGTATTAATAAATGAAATAACATGGTATCTGGATTTTGCCTAAAACACTTCAAAATAAAAGCAGAGGGCAGGAAAGGAATAAATGAAATCGGGCTGGCAAAACATTGATAATTATTGAAGCTGGCTGTTAGGTGCATATAGATCATCTATTACAGCACCCTCTCTACTGTTGTGTAAATTAGACATTTTGCATAATAAAAAGATAATAAATATTAAATTAAATTAAAAATTGCCTCTTTAAAAAATGTTTTTGAAATTACCACAAGTAGAATTCCTCCTTCTTTAACATGGTTACTATCATTATTGTAGTATTTTATAGAAATATACTCTGTTTAGGAAAGAAAAGTGAACCTGTGCTTGATGTTCCACAATGGCAGAAAAATATATTGACTAAAAAATGCTATTAGTTTTTATGCACCTCAAAGAATCCTAAAATGCAAAGGAAGGAAAAATGGTGGATGATAACATTATGATTACAACTACAGCCCTGGCTGGTGTAGCTCAGTGGATTGAGCACTGGCCTGTGAGCCAAAGGGTCGCCGGTTCGATTCCTAGTCAGGGCACATGCCTGGGTTGTGGGCCAGGTCCCTGGCTGGGGGCATGTGAGAGGCAACAGATCAATGTTTCTCTCGCATGTTGCTGTTTCTCTCCTTTTCCTTCTTCCCCCCTTCCCCTCTCTCTGAAAGTAAACAAATAAAATCTTTTAAAAAATACAGTAGTACCCCATTTATCCATGGTTTTACTTTTCACAATTTAGTTACCCATAGTCCGCTGTGGTTTGAAAATATCAAATGGAAAATTTCAGAAATAAAGAACTTGTAAGTTTTAAATTGTGCATTGTTTTGGGTAGCCTGATAAGATCTCGTGCCGCCCCGCACTGCCCCACCCAGGTCATGAGTCACCCCTCCGGCCAGCACCTCCGTGCTGTACCCGCTCCCGCCCATTAGGCACTCACTGCCACTGCAGTCACCAGATCAGCTGTCGAGGCATCACAGCACTTGTGTTCCAGTCACCCTTATTTTACTTAATAATGTCCTCAAAGCACAGAGCAGTGATGCTGGCAATTCAGAAATGCCAAAGAGAAGCCATAAAGTGCTTCCTTTAAGTGAAAAGGAAAAAACATAGTATATGTAGGGTTCAGCATCCACTGCAGGTCTTGGAACACATTCCTCTGGATGGGCAGAGGGCAGCTACCGTACAGGAAAATAGAATTCCTAATAAAATGTTACTATCTGACCACTTCAGAGAAAATGTCATACATCCTGAGTAAAGTAATGACTAGTTGATTAGTGATTTTTGACAAAATGCTTTCTCCCTTTTGTTTTCCAGAGGCCGTTTCTCCATAGTAAAGAAGTGCATTCACAAAGCTACCCGCAAAGATGTTGCTGTGAAATTTGTTAGCAAAAAAATGAAGAAAAAAGAGCAGGCTGCCCATGAGGCGGCCCTACTTCAGCACCTGCAGCACCCACAGTACATCACCCTCCATGACACCTATGAGTCTCCCACGTCCTACATCCTGATTTTGGAACTGTAAGTGCAGGTGTTGTCCCTCTAAGGCGGTCCCCTGCTGTTGAGATTATTTACTAGCAGTTCTATTTAACACAGTGTCTTATAGTTTCCAAAGTGCTGTATGTCACATGCATTCTGCCCTCCATTTTATAAAAATGTTATTCTTATTTTATAGATTAGAAAATTGAAGATAAGGAAGCTCCTTAAAACTAGGAATTGGAAAAGTTGGGACTTGAACCCACATCTCTCTCACTGCAGTTTTCATTTTCTTTCTGTTATGGACCTTTGAGCTGGGAAGTTGAAGAAAAGCTTATTGACAGTAGGCTCATTGACAGGGGTGGAGTTGAGGTGAAAGGGGGAGCTTGTGCATCAACCTACTGTCATCTACCATCCAGGAAATCCTTCTGGGGTGGAACCTTACCTTCAAAACATTTCACTCATTCCAGAGTTTCTAGGGACTCAGGGAACTGTAGAGTTGGCCCCAGTTGGCCCCAGAACACATCGAATAAAGCAGTAAGTTCACATTCTTCTCACTACTACCCCAAGCTAGGACCAGAGAACATGCTCTGTGGTTTATAGAGATTTTACACAGACTAAAGAAAGTATTTTCAGAAGTACTGAGCCCTCATAGAAAGGTTGTCAGATTGGTGCTGATGAGGCCCTGGGCTTGGAGAGGAGACAGTATTTGCACCAAAGACCAATGCCATGTAAGGCTTCACAGGGACCCCCATTCTGTAGAGAAGCATCTCCATTTATAGCTTGGCAATGTCATTTTAGTCTTGTTCTTGTATGCTTGTTAGTCTAGCTCAGCAATTTTCACTGGTGTGCTGCAAGAATTTTTAAAGCATACAATACCACCCTGACCAGTGTGACTCAATTGGTTAAGTGTTGTCCCACAAAGCAAAAAAGGTCTCCAGTTCAATTCTCAGTCAGGGCACATGCCCGGGTTGGGGCTGATCCCAGTTGGGGCGCATGTGGGAGGCAGCCAATCGATGTTTCTCTCCCTCTCTTTCTCCCTCCTTTCTTCTCTCTCTAAAAATAAATATATAAAATCTTTTTTAAAAATATGCAATACCTGCCCTGGCTGGTGTAGCGCAGTGGATTGAGCACGGGCTGGGAA